>JAOWBH010183187.1:0-18581 GCA_028566215.1 Silene coronaria
CTGTTGTTTCTTTTTATTAGGTACTGATAAGTGTCAGTCTTTATCCATAAAATACTGCTGGGCACCAGAGGAAGCTGCTGTGATCTGCTTCACTTCAGGTATTGCAAAATTTTGAGATTTGCCTATATTACGACACAACCGTGGTAGCTTTAAGCTTTTATCAACAAAAATGGCCCAGAGTCTGATCAACCTTTTTTTTTTTTTTTTTTTTTTAAATTCGTGAGTGGATGGCATTGACTATGAATATACATCACTCATCATTAATACGACTTGTTTGCCAATCTTCTTGAAATACCTCCTCCACTAGACCTCCCTTACCCGGCAATTTGCGGAAGCCCTTAAAGCCCAAGGGGAATGTTGTTCTTGTTGTTGTTATCCTGCATCTAAATTTTATCTCACCCCAGGCGTGTCAGATTTTGCTTGAAATTCACCAAATTTTGTTTCTCATTCAACATTTTTTTTTAAATCTGGTATATCTTATATTCTAATGTTTGAGATTTCTTCAGGAACCACTGGCAGGCCAAAAGGAGTTACAATAAGTCATACCTCCTTAATAACTCAATCCTTGGCAAAAATTGCTATGGTGGGTTACACACAGGATGATGTAAGTCTCTTTGTTTCATCCATTGAGTTATGTTACAACAGTCTTTGAAAAAACAACAAACAAAATAAAGACTTCTTTCTACATAAGCAATATCCTGCTGCCTGCCTCACCATCTATCAACTAAATGGGAACCCCAAGAAAAGAACGGGAAGATAGTAGATATAGAAAGGAACTTTATGTCACATTTTTACCTGCGTACTCTTAGGTTTACCTGCACACTGCTCCAATGTGCCATATTGGTGGCATATCATCGTGCCTGGCAATGCTTATGGCAGGAGGTTGTCATGTAATGATACCCAAGTTTGTTGCTGAATTGGCTGTCGAAGCCATCAGGGAAAACCATGTTACTTCACTGATCTGTGTTCCAACGATACTTGCTGATTTGGTGTCCACAATCAGGTGTTCCTCTGATCGCTGTAGTGGTCAATGCATGTTTAATTTATGTTAATTTAGTTAACTGATTTATTTACTAGCAATAACGCCAATTTTGGAGATTGGAGAAACACATACCCCTCTTTCCCTCCCCTGAAATGAATCTTTTCCACAGTATAGCATGTCATTATGAGATGTGCCAGAATAAACCATGATCATAGCTCATGAATTTAGGCTTCATCTCCGAGTTACCAAAATCACATTATGCCGGATATGAATATCTAATGTGCTCACTAATACACTAGGCTAATTATAGTAACATCATAGGTGAATTCACCGTAGAAGTGCAAGAATAAACCATAGCCATTGCTGGTATTAGTTTCATTTTGTCAAATAGTAAGACGGTAGATATTCACTTGTTTTTCCTCTTTGAATTTTGTCAATTTCTCTTTCTCACAGGGTTTCCCTTTTCTCACCACTGTTGAGCAATAGTTTCCTTTCTTCAAATGGTTGGTCAGCCAGTGATATAGGGTTAGTAATCTTAATAGATAAATGTTTCGTTTAGCTTTCACTGGAAAATATTGAAGTCCCTTTAAAACCTTAATTGCTTACATTGTTTTGTTGTCAAGCTGTCTTGCTCAAGCCTCTTTTTTTGTCTTTAGACACAAACAACCGAGGACAAATGAACCAAGTTTAAAAAAGATACTGAATGGTGGTGGGAGCCTTTCTAAACAGCTCATTGCAGATGCCATGGAATGTTTTCCAAAAGCCAAGCTTATTTCTGCTTATGGTATTCTCTCTTTTTTCATCTTGCGCTGGCTTGCTGCATATGTCTTATGTGAAAAAGCTAGTGCGAGCTATGTGTCTCTTTTGTTTAAGAGTGCTTGGGCTTGGCCTACACAATAATTCTGTGTTATGTTTTTCTCTGAATTTCTAGTATGACTCAGAAACTGAGGTTGTATAGCTTGTACCTAAACTGTTGTGCAACCATTGCTTAGCATATGCTTTAGAATAATAAGTTTTCGTAGATATATCTTTGGTCATTTCAGCGTCACATGTTAAACTATTCATCTCTGGCTCTCTTTTTTTTTTTTGATTATTTTCAAAGTCTGACATGTAAAGGAGGTTAATTTCTTGTATGTCCTCCAGTTAGGGAGTTTCTTACTTTTAATAGGACTATGAACATTTAAGGTGTCTTGTAAAACACATGATTTCAGAAGAGCTTAACTGTGTATACCAACCAAGCCCCACTTAGTGCAAGCAATTTATCACGAGAGATGTTTTTTGAACATCAGTGAGGTGTGACTTAGATAAGATATTGTATTTTCATCCGTAAAGTTGGAGAGAAGCTCGTACATCGAGTGAGATTGATGGTGTCTTTGTTTCATACGCATTGTGTTTGTGTTCACCATCTTTTTTCTTTGACTAGTTCGGAATGGTGGTTTGCATCCTAACCCTAACATGAATGAAGTGGTTAATTGAAACTCAGCTAAGGAGGTCATTTTTTCCCCTTTTCTGCAAATGAACTCTATGTTCAAGTATTTTATGCCATTGCAATTTAAATTTAATGCTATTTTTGAAAGATGGCTGAGAAACCAGTCATTCAGTTATCAGTCGAACCATCTTGCTTAAACAATCTGCTTCTTTTTTATGTCTCAGTTTCTTATACGGAGTATTGATTTTGATTTGATACTGACTGTAGGTATGACGGAGACCTGTTCTTCTCTTACCTTCATCACCCTTTACGATCCAATTGAAAAGAGTTCAGATGAGCATTTGGAGAGAACAGTCAAACAAAACCCGATTGGAGGTGTTTGTGTGGGGACGCCGGCACCTCATGTAGAGATACTTGTGAGCAAGGAAGATTCTTCTCATGTAGGAAGGATCATGACAAGAGGACCCCACGTAATGATTAGTTACTGGGGTCAGAATACCACTACAGTACCTGATTCTGGTGAAGATTGGTTTGAAACTGGTGACATTGGACAGTTAGATGCTGCTGGAAACCTGTGGCTTGTTGGACGTAGAAATGGTCGGATCAAAAGTGGAGGGGAGAATGTATATCCTGAAGAGGTGAGAAATATGTTTGTTGGTATTCTGTTTGTTACTCGACTACAAATGTGGATCTTTTACCACGGCTTGGTTTTGGGTGGGGCGGGGGATTGTTGTGGAAGGGATGAAGCTCAACAAATCAAAAAGAGAGGAACATGATGGTAAATTTAAGACAAGGGGTGGTGACGGCCTTAGGGAGGATGAAGGCATGGTAGGGAAGTAGGGGAATTATTACTCCTATATGAGGAAATGCTTTACTCTCGAAGAGGTGGGTAGCATTTAGTCCATCTTCATCTTCTTCCTTTGTCCACTGCCACCATGAGCCACTACTTTCCTTTTGTAATCGGCCATAGTTCATGATAAGATGAGGTTTTTGAGGGTGCTCCCTTTCACACACCATATTATAGGTAGATGTTGGCTGAGTTTTAATACACTAGTAATAATTCAACACATTACAAATTTTATCCTTGTATTATTATTTTTTTACGGAAAGATCTAAGTCTTTAAATATAGGTTATACGACATTTACAAAAGAGACAAATACATATTGATAGGAACCGAACAAAATTTATGACCTTGTGCATAACCTCTATTATAAGCTGCTGCTATGCTTCTATTTATGGTTTTATTCCAATAATGGTGGCCGTCTTATCTTTTCAATTTGCAAATCTTTGTGAAATAGGTGGAGGCTGTTTTATCACAACATCCGGGCATTTCATCCATTGTGGTCACGGGAATACCAGACGCACGCCTTGGCGAAATGGTGGTTGCCTGTGTTCAAATAAGAGAGAATTGGGTTTGGGCTGATAATGTTGGTGATTCATTAGGCAGCATGAAACTGTACTTGTCAAATGAAGTGATCAAGGAGTATTGTCGACATAAACGTTTGACAGGGTATCTCTCCCCCCTCAACATTTACTCCCTCTATTTCACTTTGTCTTTCCGCATGTTTTGAAAAATGACAATAACAAAGTGAAATACAAGAATTCACAATTTTGGTGTGGGATGACAGTAAATTGTTCTTTTTCAGGTTTAAGATTCCCAAAGTTTTTATTGTATGGAGAAAGCCATTCCCGCTCACGAGCACAGGAAAACTTAGAAGAGATGAAATAAAAAAGGAAGTTATGATGCAGCTGCAACCGTTGCTTAGTAGTCTGTAAATGAAAATCATAATTTTTTTGTAACTTATTAATTCTTGTATAAGATGGTTCCCATTTTGTACCCCCCGCCAACCTATCTTCTTGTCCTGTAATCGGTAAAAAGCTAATATGAAGCCTGTTTATTTACCTAATACTCAAATTATTTATGAATTGATAAAACAATGTAACACACTGAATCATTGTTCAGTGACATGTTTATCATGAATTGTAACTGTAGTAATCGGTGTTTTTTTATTCGTGAATACGATCAAATTAATAATAGTAGGCCGAAATTAGATCCTGTTTTGGGATGAAGAAATTGTCTCGAAACATAAACGGTTAACTTAATCTCTTTGTATTTTACCGTGATTATTAAGGTAATTAATTAGGAAAAATCTCAATCTCATCATCCTCTAAAATCCTCTAATCAAATGCTCCTCACCTACGTAAGATTCACGTTCTTTCACTGACTATTGTACTTATTTTCAAAATAAAATACACATTTTATCAATCATAATTTGTACATGTTTTTATACCCATAATTGAAAACAATCTCACAATTTTTGTTTTAAATAAGACAGTCTCCTACCATAGTACATCTGATGTATAATCATTATACTTCCGAAACACTCGTGACTCGTGACATATGAGTAAACCCAATTTACTAAATTTTTATTTATATTTAAAACGTGTAATTTAGAAAAGAATTAGTTTGGCAATATCCTGTATCCATCCAGCAGTGAAACGGCAAAGCAGGCGGTGATTCTGTTGTGTTCCCCTTTTCAGTTTTCATCCCCCTATCTCTCCTCCAAACTTCATACTCATTTATCAGTCATCTTAAAGGGGACTCTATTTTCTCTGCTATTTCTTCATTCCACTTCCCGGTTCAATTCAAATTTCCACCTCAATTTCATGTATGTATTTTTTCCCTCCTACCTCCTACCTTTACTTTTTACTTGTTTCGTTAATTTCAGCTCGCTGTTTATTAATTTATCGCTCTAATTAATTTTCCAATTCTGCTGCGGTTGTTTATGTTGATGTTTCGTATCGTGTAAGACCGTCTCATGGTTGCTTAATACTTGCTCATTATTCCCCCATTGACCCGTTCTACCCGTGTTTTTGAGGTACTCCTTCCGTCTCGTTCATTTGTTTACCTCGTAGTTATTAATCGAAGGTAACTAAGGAAGTAATAGTTTGAGACTGCCAGATTGGGAAATAACTGATTATCATGGCATTCTCATTAATTGTCTACGGCCACGTTCATGTACAAGATCCCTTGACATGAGTGGATCTCCTGAAAGACCGTTAAAAACAAAACTGACTAATTGTAGCATATATGGAAGTTGTTTTACGGGGGTAATTTTGAAGGTGTTTAAATCTCGCTCACTATTAGCTAGTTGAATAGCAACAATAGGTGACCGGGTTGATTTGAGAGGATACTCATATGGGAGAAACTCATTATAAGTAGAATATGTGGATATGTGACTATGTAGGCCTGATGCGTCTGCGCAGCCCTACCCATCCTATTAGGTATTTGTCCAGTATATGATAAGTTTCTAGAACTGAAGCAGTTTTAACCTTTGCCTGTTTCGCGCTATGATATATTACCAAAACAGTAACATAGTAAGTTAGCTGTGATGGTGGATAGATTTGTAATCATGCCAGTTTCTTTCTGAGAATGAATTTGAGAACTATATCTTATGAATCTTAGAGTGAAGTTCTGGATTCTGAAACAGCCTCTCCCTCCTGTTCTTAACAAAGAGTAAGGCTACACTGCCTATGTATATTCGACTCGTCATTTTGCCTTTTGAGTACCTGGGCTAATGTTGTTGTAGAGCAAATTTTGTGGATAGGTTTGACTTTAGAGTTATCAATTTGTATTCTAGCAAAGGCATTTTTGAGGAGCAAAATGAGGAAGTATAATTATCAACTGTAGAGTAAATGTCTAGATTTTAGTAACAATTAAATAATTAATCTTTTCTAGTAAAGGGGTTAGACTACGTACATTCAACATCCCTTTCTCCACTCTAGTTGAAAGCCTTTGGGCAGTGGATAATATTATTGATGCAGTTTAAATGACTAGACTAAACATGCCGACTCTTGTGCAGTTTACAATTTTGTGTTGTCTGTTTGAGATAAGATTTGGTTCTAATTGTTTGTCGTCGAGATCGTAAAATGCGTACGGTGAAAAAATTGTGTTTTTCCTGAGGTAAGTCACTGGTGAGACTTGAGAGCATGGGCGATTTTAGGGGGTGCAAGGGATACGGCTGCACAGTCTCTATCTTAGTAAAATCACGAATATACTCCTCTGATTCAACATGATCTTTGTGGTTTCCTTTTTAGTACGTTTCAACAGATTCTCTACTTTCCTTTTCTGGAAACCTTTATTCTAACACAATTACCATCATACCCTTAACTCAACAGTCAACACCCTCTCATCAACCAATAACCCGCCCATTTCTTCAAACCTCACCCTCATCAAACCCAATCACCCACAAGCTCACCAGTCACCACTACCCTCCAGCCTCACCCATCAGCACCCCGACCACCAACATCCTAGCCCAGCCACCAGCCACCATCCAGACCTTGCAGAAACCCTACTCCACCTACTGCTAAGCAAGGCCCACTTCCTCAAACACCCACGGAGCCTCGCCCTACAAAACCTCCCTAAAAACGACCATCCATCGGCTGAAAACTACCCACATTTCGCGGAAACACCACCCCCACCCTCGTAAATTTTTCGAGGGTGGAGAAGGCTCTGGCATTATTTTTCACTGGTTTGCAACTTGTCCGGTTACATGCCTAAGGCCATATCATGGCCTATTAAGCTTACTGGGATAAGCCCATTTCATGGCAAATTAATCTTCACCACGATGCAATTTGTCATACTTTCTTGTTTCTTTGATAATTTTTCTGAGCATTGTTCCTTCGATATTTACTTTTAGTTACCACTTACCACCAACCATATGGCCCATGTAAATTTTTTGATTGCTGATCTGAGATACTCATATCAAACGAGTTCAGCTAAATGGTAAAGTCAAATGTTTAAATAAACGTAAATAATAAATGCTAATATTAATACTACTACTACTATTATATAGTTAACTTCCACAGTTAACCTTTACAATTTTCTTTCTGAGTTGTTTACATATCAAGTTCAGACTTTCTGAGTTGACTACTACTTGTAGTCATTGTGAGTTGCGACTCCACAACTTTCCTCAGCTTGCATTTCCGACCACGTGTCCACGTGTTATTGAATTTCTGAATGGTTGTACCCAGGGAGACATGAACTGTTAAGGTTGACAGAGCAAGTAAAATTACATTTTTGGTAACAAAAACATTGTGTTAAAGGTTATTGAAAAAATTACTGTTATTTTATTATCATTGCTAGTAAAATTACACTTTTAGTAACAAAAACATTGTGTTAAAATGTGCACCCCTTATATTCTATAATCTTAGAATTGCCACTAGCTGAGAGACTAACACGACTACATGAGTCATCTCTTATAACTGCTTCTTATTCCAATGGACTGAAGTCACTCACTTCTAGCTTTCATAGCCTTCTTTCTTATTGAATACTTCTAATTATTGTTCCATCAACTGATACCCGGATTTAAGAAAATTATTGTTGTTTTAAGGGTCCTCCTTCTTACTGGGGTAAAAGAAGTTGATTTCTGTCTTAATGACATTTAGAGGCCTTGTATTTCAACGGCTAGGTATTCAATGTGAGTTACCATTTTTTTATGCAGATCTACCGGGACGAAGGAAAAGTGGAATATTAGAGCTACCCTTTATCTTGTGCCGACACTGCCGAGTCAACCTTACACAGGAGCACAGGAATGCTAAGTGTTCATTAAGTTGTGGATGTATCTAACATTATGAGATACTTCCTTGTGCTTTATTCTGGAATGTGTTACAACACAGTATTCGACAGAGGATATTAAGATGCCATCAAGTTCTTTCTCAAGTTTAAGAAACGCTGTCTATCATGGAGTTAAAACAAAGGTCGCAGGACAGGGTTTTCATGACACAGTCAATGTTATTAGCCAGCAAGCGAGATTGACGTGTGACAACTACAAATTGATCAGTTCTCTGCAATTATCTACTCTTGTGGACCTCAATATCTTCTTGCGACCTGGCACTATTTTGGCTGGAACAGTAGCTTCTGTAGCCAACAGCAAAAAGAGATTTTCTGTTTTTAGCGCATTTTCCAGAACCATTTCTACCCCATCTGTTTCAGGACCTTCTTACCAGATTTGTGGCTATCACATCGATTGTTTTATCTCAGAACCAACTCGTTTACCTTCTGGTGGTGCAAAAAAGAAATTCCCTATGGGTTCTGTAACTTTTTCTAAAGGTGCAATAGCTGACTGCATTGTAAAAAAGTTGGTTTCAGGATTCAGTTGCGATTTGAAATTTAAAAACAATGTTTCTGCACTGTATTGTAAAAAGGGTGTTGACAGCTGCACTTCAGCTAGCATGAGCTTAAAAAATCGTGAACAGCTTGACAGATCTTCGATCTTTGGGTATTATCTGTATAAAGCTATAAGCTCCAGCTTCGGAGTAAATCTAAGTTCATGGTCTGATTCAAAAGAGTACCACAGCGCATCAGCAGCCTCAACCCTTACTGAGATAACTGCATCTGATGGGTCCTTCGACAGCTCTTTGTTGGATTGTTATCAGGCAAATGTAACCATGTCACCTGAGGGGTATGTTCCCATAGACATTTCTAATACTTTTTTTTTCTTGTTTTGAGATATTTATATTTTGGATATTATAAGCTTGTGTGCTGTTTTTAGCTGGTTACTTGTGCTGTTTCTTCTGTTCCTTTGCTGTCCCCCTCCCATGGTTTGTGAAGAAAAGAAATCTTGTTATTCCTTCTGCCTTAGTTCAACCTATTTATGATCCCATTTGACTTTGGTGGTCTAATGATCACGACTTTGGCCGATTTATTCTCAGGATATACATTTACTACAACTTTTGACAAATAATATTATGAACCATTAGTTTTGATAAATCAACATGCAAAGCTTACCTTGTACTTTACATATATTAGAAGAAACTTATGCTCAAAGTTGGCATAAGTTGATCATCAAAGTCCAATACAAGTATACAACATACCACAACTTGAATCCCAAAATGATTTGCATCCGAAACAATCAGTGACATGTAATGAAAAAAAAAAGTTGATAAACAAGAATAGGGAAGTAAGAATAATCAGATATTTCTTCCATCCAATTTTAAACTTTCTGCTCCTCTTTTTGGTTGTCTAAACTTCCTACTTCCCTTTTTTGGTTGTTTATTCAGGAAGTTTACCTTTTTTGTAGTTTTGTGTATTATTTTTGGTTATTAGTGTTTTTGACCTCACATGTTCCCTTAGTTTTCATTTCTACCACATATTATTGGCTTTATGAAGCAGAAAATTATAAAATGGAGGACGGGTAAATAATTATAGTATCAGCAAAAAAAAAAAATTAAATATACATGAAGTAACGAGTAACAGGAAAATAAAATGATATTTAAATGGAGAATAATGTAACAAAAAAACGGGTTGGAAATATAATCAACATAATATTATCAAGAAACAAAGTAACGACAATAATAACCAAATAATAAAACATAAAAATACCAAGAAACAAATTTACGACCATATATTTGCCGTACCACACACATGAACACTTCTAGCTTTAATTTGCCTCATCTCCACCCAATTCTCTACTTCTCAAATAATAAATCTCAATATAGAAAAAAGGTGTGTTGTGAACAAAGTTTGGTCTTGAACTTCCCTCCATCGGTATGTTCCTGCTAAACCTATGCTGTCATATTTTTAGTAATATCTTGGTTATCCTCATGCCTCAAGCCCTAAGCTTACAAGGTTCGCCTCTATAGTTCCAACTTCCTTGTTGAGGTCAATAATCTCATGTACAGACATCACCTTGGGACCATGAACTGACCTCGTCAATTTGTCCATGACTCTCGGAAGAGAAACGTAAGTGGAGGAGAGCCTTTATGCACCCAAATTGTAATGCGGAACTCTTATATCCTCCCAGCATTAGTTCGTACACTAGTAGTAGCTCCGTTGTTCATGTCCTTCTTGAGATCAATATTTTTTCGAGAAACACCTAACTGTTAAATCAGAATAGAGGTAATATAACTCTAAAAGAGAGTGCGCATGATACGCTGTCGAATTGTTTGTGTCCTCGTTATTTGTTTGGGAATGGTACTTGGGCCGACTCTCTTCCAAAAGTTACTGGTTGTGCTAGTGTCGTAGGTGTACTAAGAAATAAGAGGGCAAGGACATGAGCTACAGGGACCTAATGATGCGCCTAAGAGGCTAGTCCAGGGGCGTACTCAAGAGTACTTGGTGGTGCATCAAAGGCATGTCCTTGAGTAAGTTTGTTAATCCATCAGGGAGAGTGCGACATGGGTAGAAGTGATACAACACAGACCATGTCATGGATGTCATCTGTGGGACAGACGGTCAGTAGCTAGTCAAGGATGGCAGATGTTGAGATGTTATTGAACATCTCAGGAGTATTGAAGGTCCTGAGCAACAGCTAGTCATGAGTATGTCAGTCGGCAGACCAAGTACCCTGATAGTGAGTACCAAAGGGTATGTAAGAGACGCGAGTTTGTTCCTGTAAAGTGTAAAGTAAGAGGCCTAGCTAGTTTACTCTTAGGGATGTTGGCATTTAGGATGCAGGAAAGCCGTGATCTTTGTATCAAGATATGAACAATGAAAGTTGAGATTTTTGTTCTAGGTCTGAACAATTTAATGCATGGGCGAGGTAGATTATAAAGTACTTTGGTTCGATTTTTCATTTCCGGCTGTGGTTGGAATACAAGGATTATACATGAGCAAGGTAGTTTGAGGGTTAATCATAGTTCAAACGACTCCATGGTCGTAATTGTTTTGTTATATCCATTATATCTTTGTTTACGTAAATCCATAAATCACCAAAAAATAATCATTTGGTTTGTTGCAACTGTAGCACGACTACCGTTCACCTCACTATAATCTCGAAACAAATCACTGTTAAAAAGTGCTTCCGCACTCCCCATAAACACACTATAAGGCTTTAGAGTACTCGAGCATAATTCAGAGATGAAATTTGCACGCCATCTGCATATCAAGTTCAGCCCTGGAAGACTGGAACAGCACCCAAATAATAACACCACATGGGGGCAATGGAAAGAACCCTGTCTGTCAAGATGACCAAAGCAGATATTTGTTATGTTTGCTCGGCGGAAGTGCTATAATTTCATGGCCAGCACAAGTCGTGGCCTAATGGCCTATACTGGCCATATACATAACTTGCCACAACAGCTTCCTCATATTTAACTACTTAGCAAACCTGTTAATACCCCGGGGAAAATGGAGCAGGCCAGTTGAACTCAAGAACAGCAGAAGATTTTCAGAAGAAAGTAGTCAGATCACAGTGTCCTTACTTTTTCCATGGATATGAATTTGTAGGTATCAAATTTCCCTCCATCTGGCTTACCTCTCCAAGGCAGGAGTCCCCTTAGAGTTCTGTGGGATAATGTTATTGGGTATGTTGCAAGAAACTAGACAGGGAGGGAGAGGGTATTAATAGTAGGGAACTTTAAAAATGTCGAGTTGTTGGGGAAAAGGGGGGTATTGATATCCACGTTTAAAAAACAACTAAAGTGATGTGATTGTAGTTCCGGAAGTAGGTATACCGTATACATTATGAGTAGCTTTCATTTTCGCGTGTGGTTGAACTTGGGAGTAAGGAACCTTAAAAAGGTTAAGAGTTGTCCTCGGGCCTGTACAAAACTTTGGGAATAGGGAATTTTAAACATGTTCAAAGTTGTTTTGAAAAAAGTATATTTATTTTCGGAGTTGTCGTTACGCAATTCTGTCTGAGGAAATACCTCATTTTAGTTATACGTAATTCACATGATAAGTACTACTACCTTAAATCCATTCATATTGTTCCCATTTGATTTGACTTTGATGGCCAACCTATGCAACTTTGAGCATTAAATCCACATATTATGACTATTTAACTTGTTAGGTTTGATTAACATCTATTTTCAAGTTCTATTACTGTGAGAAAATATGTCAATGGGGCTTGAAAGAGAAGGATGATGGGTCGTCTAACTAGCAGTGTCTAAGCACTGAAACAATTAAATTAACTTTATCTTTGGCGCAAGTTGTGTGAATAACCGTTTATTTTTTTTGTATCAGAAGTGATACAGTATTTATGTATTTTTTTCTAGATAAAGAATTTTACCCCTAACGCCAGCAGATATGCTAATCCAGGAACATACCTTCAGACAAAGCTTTGAAACTACTTTCGGGATCTTGCTGCTTACCCCATCCTGATAAAGAAGATACTGGTGGAGAGGATGCTCATTTCATATGCCCTGAGGAACAAGCTGTAGGCGTGGCAGATGGGGTTGGTGGTTGGGCTGAACATGGCGTTGATGCCGGAGAATATGCTCGGGAGCTTATGTCTAATGCAGTGAGTGCAATCCGAGAGGAGCCTAGAGGAAGCATCGACTTGGCTAGGGTTTTGGAGAAAGCTCATTCAATTACTAAAGCAAAAGGCTCTTCAACTGCTTGCATCATTGCTCTCACTGACCAAGTATGTATGTCTAGTCTAATTGTATGCATGTTAATGTAGTTTTTTTTCCCTTTCTGCAGAGTAAGATATCCTATTTATTAAGGGACACCATGGGCTAAAGGGGTGACACATATGTACTAAAAGACACCATGGGTGACGTATATACAAACTGACACCTCGAAGGTCTTAGTTGTCACCCATTTACAAAGTGAAAGATGGATAATTACGCTCTCAAACTATCTTGAGATTTATGGATAATTTTTATTTTGTGCCTCATTGTCTGATTATTATTAATCTCAGGGTCGTGTAGGGTGTCTTGTTTATTGGGAATGTATGCTTAATAAGCACAAGTCTCTTTTTTTTTAACATGTGGAAAATACGATACGAACTTTGCAGTTCCTTGTCGTACCATAAGTCACTTTTTCAAAGTAATTAACTTATCTGACCATGTTCCATATTGTTTTATTTGCAAAATTATGTGTCGACTGTAGAATACTCCCGCGTGCTGGATACACCGACAATGTGACATGGTTTTTTTATTAATTGGAGTGAAATTATTTTATAATGTCCTTTTTTTTGCCACGTTATCCCTGACTTTTACTTCTTTACACATAAGCCTTATTTGAAACATCTATTCTTTTCGTTATAAACCATTTCCTATTTCAAACTTACAACAATTTATTTTGAAGATGTATCCCTGCACCCGTATCCTCATTTAGGACAGGATCACTTTGCTGAGTTCAGCCCTTCCTCTGTCAAACATTCTTTGACATCCGCATCTTCTGTCACTGGAACTTAACGAGTCTTCTCTACATACCTAAGATTATTCATGAGAACTTGAGAATGTAATCTTCTAGCCATGGGTGTATTGCTGTATGGTGTAGCATCTCATATCAGGAGGTGATACCAAACAGACCATGTTCGAAACGAGGACGAGACGATAGATTTCGAGATTGCCTCCAGAAATCTAGCTCTCTTTTTGTATAAGTTCATCAACTGTTGGGTGGTTTCTTCTGCTGGTGTCTTTTGTATGAGCAAGACACTCATTTGGTGTCGTTTTCTACATGAGTGTTAGTCCCTTTGCGTCCGTTAATTTACATATCCTATTAGTCAAAACTTTGTTTGTTTATTATGATTCTTGCTATTCCTGCAGGGTCTGCATGCTATAAATCTTGGAGACAGTGGTTTTATTGTGATTAGGGAAGGCTGCACTGTATTTCGGTCTCCTGTTCAGCAGCATGATTTTAATTTCACATTCCAGCTAGAAAGTGGTGACGGTGGTGACCTACCTAGCTGTGGTCAGGTGCGTCGATTAGATAATTTTCTTGATAAATTTATCACATTACTAGTTAATAATTGACGACGTTGTCTTTCTGATGTTGCCATGTATGTTACATCATGTTATCACCTTTGTCTACAAGTATTGGACGTGCGTGTGTGTCTGAGTGTTGCATGTGGCTATTTCGTGAAAATTTTCATGTACGTCACCTAACATTAAATGGTCAAGTGTTTTGATATGCCATGTCGAAGGAGTGTCTTATTGGCATGCAATCAAAGTAAAGTATTGAAGGAGTCTCTTAGACGCAAGCTTACGTTTAAAAGTGTAGCAAGTAATGTTAGTCTGGTTTCATATACTGTGGGATGATATAAATGTGGGTTTTGGGGGACTATAGTAATTCGAGCTGTCATAGTTTGATTCCCGTAGTGGTGTATTATCACGGAACTTTTGGCCTTTATTATTATGGATATAAAACTGGAACCAGGGGTCTCTTTGCTCGACATTTTTCGCGCATTTATTGAATGGTGCTCATATTGTTTCAAAATGCTGTAATTTTTCAAATCGTTACGAAGCAGTCAGATTTATGCCATGACAGTTTGACTCTGAGGTCTTATTTACAATTCTGATAACCTATTGAATGAACATGATTAATACATCATTTTTACTTATGTGACCCCATTTAATAGATTGTCCCTCCCTCATTCTGTTATCTAGCAAGTTGATTTGTATTGCATGTCAAAAAAAGGCTGATGTAATTGAAAAAAAAGCTTCAGGACAACCTTTATTGGTATTGCAGGTATTCGCTGTGCCTGTTGCCCCTGGAGATGTTATAATTGCTGGTACAGATGGACTTTTTGACAACTTGTACAGCAATGAGGTGACTGGAGTGGTAGTACATGCTCTGAGGGCAGGCTTAGCGCCTCAAGTGACAGCTCAGAAGATAGCAGCTCTAGCACGCCAGCGGGCACAGGATAGAGACAGGCAAACTCCTTTTTCAACAGCAGCACAAGATGCCGGCTTTCGGTATTATGGTGGAAAGCTTGATGATATCACTGTTGTGGTTTCTTACATCACGAGCTGCAATAAGGTATTTTCTTCTACTTTCTTTTTTCAAATTTGAGATAAAAAGAAAATGTATGGTAAATGTGGTCATGATGATCTTCAAAGTCTTTTGCGAAACAGTCACATATTGTGTTGCAGCCTTGATTTCATACTATTAGCCATCTGTGTAAAGGTGAGGCGGTAAGGGTTTAGTGGTGTTTGCTTGTGTTTGAGCTGTCCAAAAATGCCCATGCCCTTTTCTTCTCCTTTCCACCCAAACTTCCTGAATTTGGTAAGAGGGTAAACTCACTATAAAAACTGCTAGGGTAGATTCCGAGTCTTCTGTCTGCATAATTACTGAGAGTGCAAAACAGTAACTTGCTTTATTAAAACAGACGGGTAATTCTTCCTTATATGTGCAGAATTTGAGCTTCAGCCTTGAGGTGATGATTGTTAATAATTTTTTCAAAAAGCACTCATGGTAATAGCCTTCAAGTAGATATTGAGTGAATTTGAGTTGGCTTTTTCTGATTATGACGTAGCTGTTTCACATGCGTGTAAGTAAAGGACATACAATATGAGGAAGTAAATGATCTGCCCAAGTAGTTTCTTGTTAGCGCTTGTGGCGTATGCTATTCCAACTCTTCTTATTTCCTCATGCTGTGTCTGACACCAGAGAGTCGGACATGGACATGACACATGGACACCTCATTTTAAGTATGCATATTTTCATGAAAATAGCGAAGCTCGACGCTTGGATACGTAAACATGTCGGATACTTCTAAACAGTCTGAGAAACATAGCTTGTGGCCTATGTTGAAGAATTGGAAAACTCAAAGAGTTGATCCATTCTGAGTGTCAAGTTTTGGGGTTAGATCAGCAAAATAAGATTAAGTACATGTTGCCTTCTTGGAGGACGACTGAAAATTTCACCTACAAATCAAGTAAAAGAACCATAGGCAATAAATCAATAATGGGTTATCTTGTTGAACTGTTGGAAGTATATGTAAGGAAATGGAATGGAAACAGAACACGAACAGGAATGGATTGGCATTTAACGTATTCCTTTCTCCACAAAACTTGTTTGGGCTTTTTATTTAGAATTACACACGTTCTCCTCCTTAGCAGTTATCACTCATTAGCGTGTAGATGAGTAGCTTCAATAGCTTCAACTCATACTCCTTACACACGTGATGTTATATTTTCAGTTTGCAAATTCTCGATGTAATTCCCAGTGGAAATATCAATGAGTCATTTAGAGACACATTTTCGACGCGAGAGCAAGGTAACTAACATCAAACTTCCATACTCCACCATAGGCAGTAGCCACTGGATAATGTTGTTGTGAAGGTGGTGGAATTAATCAGATTTATGGGTGTGCATGGTGGTGCAATCGGTATGTGGAGGAAAAAATTTGGTCAGGAGGTATAGTCCAAGGCCTATAACATGCTGAGGTTCTCCATTGCACAACAATACCAGATGGTGATAGGTTTGGAGGTAATGTTGAAGGCAGTGGACTGTGTCATAATAGTGATGAATCCTGGTAGGTGTAGTAATGTTGGTTAGGTGGTATAACTAGTATTAAACTACTTGGTATCAGTGGCTCGATTCACATTTGGAAATTTAAAGGTACGAATTGGTGAGAGACTGAGAGTGTGCTACCACTTTGTCACAGCAAAGGATTAAAATCTCATGAACCAAAAACAAAGGATGGAATCACTCATATTCATTACGTTTACAGACATTAAAAATTGCATGCGTTTGTTCTGTCTCTGTTTGAATCTGTCTGAAAGGGTAATTGGGGTACTTTAAATTAAAAATCTTCGAACAATGTAGTTTCTATTTGTTAAGAAGGGGGTCATTGATGCACCCGTATTTGCTGTCTAAGTTAAACTTTTTAGTTTGATCAAACCTAGATATGAAGAGTCCCTGCCCCTGGTTTGATACCTATCTTGGAATATGGCTTTCTGAGTTTTAGTTTTTGGGACAAGTCTTCCATTTACAGGACATAGATTTTATATTATTTGATGCCAGATTGAGCTGTGGAATAGTGGCTTAACTGAGAACGAAACAAATCTCTAGCCCAACCTTAATTAATACTCCCTTTGTCCATCATGAACTTCGTGTCTTCTAATTTGGGTTGTCCATCAATAGTTCAGTACTTGTGATCTTTCCTTTTTATGTTTTATTTTTTGGTCAGTATAGTTCACTTTTGACCCTGCATCTTTAACTAACTTCATTTCTAGCCACATATTATTATGCTGCTTATTTTTTTATGCAAAACAGACTAGAAAGTTTATTACTCCATATAAGACTGTAGGAGTAACTCTTGTCTAATACTCCGTAGGATGCTGGTGCATTTCCTTCTGTCTTAGACCAACTGCGAAATTAATCGCGTAAACCATATCAGATGGTTTAAGCAAAATACTGATATGAAGACTTTGCCTTTTCAATTAGCAGCAAATATTGTCCATGCTGTGGTGGACTGTGAGAGCATAATCATTAGCTCTCTGAGTAGTCTCTAACCACTATATTTTCAAAATTATGCAGGAAGTGAACACATCTCTCTTAGCAAATGGCTCGACATAATTTTTAGATGCAATGAGGTGCAGCAGATGAGCAGGTTGGTTTTGTTGGAGTACAATAAGTGAACTGTTAGATATATGTGCAATGCAGTAAATATCTTGTGACAAGGTTTGCTTGATGTGGGATCTCTGAAAGGCGTGACACCGGTCAGCGTGGGCGTTATTTTCCAGTTGATAATGTAAATATCTGTTTTCTTTTTATTCACTTTGTCCTCAGGTGGTTCCGTTCCTTTTATGTCTGTCTGGTCATTAAAGGTGCATACTTCCATCATTTTTGACATTTTGGCTATCGTAATAATTTCAAGTTAGCCAGGGGGGCTAAGGTATTGACCATGATTAAGAATTTGTACACCTTGAAGGCTTTCTTTGTAAATTCAATCCTGGGAATCAAGTGTGTGATAGTCATGGCATTTGAATAGTAGCATCTGTAGTAATTGTTGTGAATTGTTCGGTAGCTTGGGCTGCTCGTAGCTTGCTTTTTGAAAAATGTAATTTCAGCCGCTAGGGATTAATACCGATTGTAATATAAATGTTCGGTGTGATGGTTCTCTTTTTGGCTCTCTGGGGTGAAACTTGATGCACATTTCTGCTTTTTCGTGCGGCAAGCAAGCAAAGCAAAGTTTGTTGACGCACATTTATGAGGATCGCCAACAAGACGAGGATCTGATTCTAGTCTTGATCTTAATAAATAAAGGATTATGCTCATTCATGGACAAAATTTACTCAATCATGGAAATGAATGACCATTACACCCTTATTAAGGTCCTCATTTTACATTTTGTTTACTAATCAATGAATTCTCTCACGTCCTGCAAAGCAACAACGCTGCCGGATCGATTGCTCCTCGTGACCGGACCACCCCTCACCAGCCAAACCATCCTTCGTACGTCGGACCTCCACCCACCCCTTCACCGGAGT
>JAOWBH010183296.1:0-18577 GCA_028566215.1 Silene coronaria
CTCCCCCTCTTTCCTAATTTTATTATTATTTAAAAATAATGAAAGAATATGATTGGTTAGGGGAAATAAAATAGAATAAATTTGCACTAAAGCCAATGCATCTTTCCCTCTCTGCATAGATGAAACCTCCTACTCTCAGAAAAACAAAAGGGAGTTACAATATAGACTTAGACCTATCAAAACTCGACCCGGCCCGTTTTTTCAGGATCAAGACCCGTTAATTTCGATCCGGCGACCCGTTTGACCCGAACCCGAAATGACCCGTTATTTTAGGTCAAGACCCGACCCGAACGGGTCGACCCGTTGGGTCAAAGGTAAATCAATAATTTTATTAAAATATTAATATCTATATATTATATTTGCAAAAATAGTTAAAAAATTATTATTTTTATTACTTAAAATTACAAATTCAATTAAAAAGTAAATTTTATATAACTTTTATAATATTAAGTAATAAAATAATTATTTAAAAACTTTATTTTAGTAATTATGTCAATATAATTATTGTAACTATTGAATATGATTAAAATACTAAGTTTAAATATATTTGAAATTTTTTTAAAATTATTTTTTTGATTAAAAAAATCGATAAAAAAAGGCGTTATAGATAACTTCTTGACCCGTATTCTGACCCTAACCCGTATTCGACACGATCCATATTTTGATCCGACCCACGCCGACCCGTTTGACAGGTCTAAATTGAAGAGTCTTACCTTTTAAAGGAGAGAGGAAATTAAAGGGATGTAAAAACTCTTCATTCTTCATGCTCTTATAAACTAGTACCCCCTCCCATCTATTCCAAAGGTTATACTTGTTTTATCACACATGCCGATGCATGTTTTGCAACGTGAATATCTTTAGTTATAAATTATTAAAAATTATAAAAATTTGATGTTCATGTATAATTTGATGTTCATGTATAATTCATGACGATACCTAAATCAAATAAGATCACATAACTATATTTTCTCTTATATATTACGAATAATAGCAAAGTAACTACGAATATTGTCAAGATAACTGTAACCTTTGAAATGGATGGAAGAGTTTATAATATAAACCTATTAAAAATAATGAAGAGAAAGAAATAGAGAAAATCCTTACTGGTTGGATACGTAGAAAAGAGAAGATCGATAACGATTCTCGACTTTTCGAACTTACCGACCAGTCGAGTAGTCTACCAAGTGTATGAACAACAAAAAGTGTCGTTGAGGAGTCACTCCCATGTCGCCACTCCACTAACTAATCTCAATAATCAAATAAGTAAAACAAATAAAAACCCCTCCCTGTCTCCCTCTCATTTGTAGTTAATTAACAAGGCTGCTGCTGCTATTCTTCAACTTTAGTAAATATCTTCACTTTTCCCTATTTCTTTTCATTTTCAAATTTGTACTTAATTAAGTAATTCATGATTTGCTTCAAACCCATTTTGTAAGATTACTTTTCAACTTCTGGGTTTAAAAGATTTTGATTTTTAGCTGCTTCATATTCAACAAAGTTTATGTCTTTTTTTGCATTAAACTAAAGGATTTTGTTTGTGTAATGCTGCTTAAGTAAGAAAGTTGATCACTTTTTTTACATTATTAAACAAAATTGATCACTTTTTTTACATTATTAAACAAGATATTATACCTTAAAGATTGTTGCTTCATTACTTGCACTTGCATTCTCATCGAATCACTTCAATATAACTTCCCCGTCTCGATCATTTGTTTAACTTTGATTAAAATACCGCTCAAAAATAATATGAAAGGTAAACAGATGATTGGAACGGAGGGAGTATTATTCTCTTGATAATAGTATGCTTAGAATGTCTATATTTTCAATGTTGTAGATTATATTCTAATCTTTGATATGATTTGATTTTGTTTTTGGTTCATTTATTCTTTATCTTTATCTATGGATTTTGTTTTTAGATGCATTGTTTTTGCAGGTGCATTTGTGTTTTTTAAATGCCCTTTTTTGGATGGTGTTGTTTTTGGGTTTTACAGTTGCTTCTTGTTTCTTCTTTCTTGGTATTTGAATGAAGGTTTTACATTATATTCTGTATATGCTTTTCTTTTTCCACTCCATATCCACCAACTTTTGTGTGGCAATAAAGTTTGGAATTTGTTGAGAAACTTTTGCTCATTTTATATATTTTTATACATATTATATGCACTAAGTATAAATATTCACCTTTATAGGTGTAATATTATCTTCTTTTGGGTGCTAGATGAAGTTAGCATTTGACTAAACCTTGGAACTTTGCCTCTTTTCTCTAAAATTCCGTTTATTTCCCACCGTGATTGTTATCTGCTGATGCTTGGCAAAACATTTATTATTTGGTATATACTGAAGTGATTTTAATTTGGGCATTTTTGTTTCAGCTTCAGCTTTGTAAAGGGGGAGAATATAAAGAATTGGATATGTTGGTGAGGGTAGTTTGGTTAGTGGTTAACATTGTGTTAGTATGGAGTTTGGGGGCGATGGCGCAAATTGAGTATATGATGTACAAGGATCCTCAACAACCAGCTGCGGCTCGCGTAAAGGATCTTTTAAGCAGAATGACATTGGAGGAGAAGATTGGTCAGATGACTCAGATTGATCGAACTTTGGCTACTGCTAACTCAATGAAGACTTACTCTATTGGTAATTACATATTTGCATCATTAAACCTCACACTTAAGTGTTTTTTTGTTACTTAGTTTACTATGTTTATTTTTCCAATTTACTATGTTTCTTTTTCCAATGGAGGTGATGGAGTGGAGCCAGGGACTCACTATTCTTTGGCCTTGATTTATGATGGAATAAATTTAATGGCCAAGTAAAACGGCTACACTTTTCCAATTATGAAGTAACCATCACTCAATAAATTTGTTCACGCAATTTTCATTTGGGGCCATCTGAAAACAACCTCTTAAGGTTGCGTATCTCGACCCCGCATCCATTTGCAAGAGCCCTTGGGGCAGTGGGATAATATTTCTTTTGTACTTGTATGGGCAATGTAGAATCGTAATTGCTCTACTTAGCTGTAGCCTTGTAGGATATGACATTAATCTTAAATGAACGCTAGTGGATATAGTGCATGGGACAAAGAAGGAATCTTTGAAAAGGCAGTATGATATATCGGCTTTTACCTTCATATCGGAATGCCTTTTCATGACCTTGGATTAGTTGATGCGCCATGTAACGTAGCAACCGTAAAATATATGAAAAGGGACTCCGATGGGGTGTCTAGATCGTGTACCATGTAAGTATATATACCAGAAAAATTCAGGAAAATGAGATGACATGTATTTATCCGTGGATGGCGTGGCATGGTTTCCCTATTCTATATTTTGTTGATAAGAGCAGATTTGAATTTGAAAAGATGGAGAGGCTGCATTTTTGTTGATGCCCTATTTGAAGAATGACCTTCCTTGTAAAGCTGGGATGAAAGTCTAAATGTCAGTGACCATTTCTTGAACTAGCTGTGAACGGTTGTGGCTCTGAGAGTGTAATCCTAATAGCTGCTCAAGAACATGGTTATTTCAATAAATGTATGCTTCGTAGATGTGGCGCCTTTTGATATCAGAATTTTTAGCTCCATTTCTTATCCTAATATGGTGTGCCATGTGAAACAAATAGTTCATTGTGCATACTAATTTGCCTACCGATTCCAATTTTCGCACCACAATGTCTGTCTTTTCGACGAACCTACTTGTAATGAGACCGAGGAGTTTTCCTGAAAAACTGACAATATTGCAGCTTTTCCAATTCCCAGTTGATAATCTTCTTCGAGGCTTTATCTCGGAATTGGTTGTCGCGGTCTTATCTCATTCTCTATGCTACAAGTGCAGTTGATAATGCCTCAAATTTGGTCACAGTAACCTTCCAAATCTTGACAATTTATAATTATGTAGCATCTTGATGCGGTGTCCTGGCCGATATTTAGTACCGTGATTTTTGTTTATTGATCCTCTTATACTTCTGTATCGAAGTACTAGTTGAGCTGAACTGCTGCTTTTATTCATAGCTTAGGACACCTGAAATTGAGATTTGCTCTCTTAAGTGATGAATGAGAGTATATGAGACTTTTATTTGAGATGTGAATTAGTAGCTGTTTATCTTCACTTTGGGTGCACATGAGACATATTTTTTTAAAAGGAACTAACAATTGGTTAAAATCCTGTAGGAAGTGTGTTAAGTGGTGGCGGCAGCACGCCTTTGCCAGAAGCAACTGCTCAAGATTGGATGAATATGGTTGATAATTTTCAAAAGGAAGCTTTGTCTAGTCGTTTAGGCATCCCTATGATTTATGGAATAGATGCTGTCCATGGGCACAACAATGTTTATAATGCTACGATATTCCCGCATAATGTTGGTCTGGGTGCTACCAGGTTAGTGTGTAATTGCTTTCTTACTATTAGTGCGGTTCACTTCTTGAACTTGCTGAAATTGAATGGAAATAGGTTTACGTGGCACATCTCACGGTAGTCACCTCAATAGGGCTAGGAGTTCAACCATCTTTAACATCATTGAAACTTACTAAAACTAGAAAAGTATGCTAGAACTCTGGTTCACTAACAGCTAAATCCATCAGCTATTTGATAACCCTGATCTCTCAGTGGCAACCGTGATTGTCTTGGTCTACGGGTGATATCATGATTGAATTATGAGGGGCTCCGCTGATTTTTAATGTTTTTAGGAAACATACAAGTTATGAACAATGGGCTTAGCACAAATAGTTTCTAAATGTTCTTTAGGTGGTGAGGATGAATGGTTTAGTGATGATATGCAATTTCACAAAAAAAAAAAAAAAAAATACGGAGATGTGCGGCCTCATGAATCTATGTTCCTGAAGAAGCAAGAAATTCTTGAGAACTGTTATCATGAATCTATGTTCATACTTTATTCTTACAAATTTACAGTAGGTCTGTCATAATTGTGAGTCTTTTTTGATGAAAAGATTTGAAGGTCTCGCATTAGTCAAATACCAAAACTGTTTCATCAGTTTTAGTCTAGTGTTACCCTCATTTTTCCAGCACATTAGTTAGAACCTCCAATGTTTTGGCTCTATTTGTGATCCTCAATTATGCAAAATACTAGAATGTACCATCACCTTTTTTTCAACTTCACAAGTTGTTTCAATATTTGGTTTATAGGGATCCCGATCTCGTGAAGAGAATAGGTGCAGCAACAGCTCTTGAAGTTAGAGCTACTGGAATTCAGTATACTTTTGCTCCTTGCATAGCAGTGAGTGCTCTTAGACGCCTATTTTTGTAATTTAGACTTGAGCATGTGAATTTCTCTGTCATCTAAGCTTCTGTCAACTATTGCTCTGTGTTTGGATTCGTCAGGTATGTAGAGATCCAAGATGGGGTCGTTGTTATGAAAGTTACAGTGAGGATCACACTATTGTCCAGGAAATGACTGAAATTATCAATGGGTTACAAGGAGAAAGTCCTCGCAAGGGAGTTCCATATGTTGGTGGAAAGTATGAACTGTTCTTAACACTTGAATTTGGAATTTGTTGTATCCGTAACTTTCTGACCCTTGGGATGTGCCCTAGATACAGATCAGTCACCCCTCAGTTTTTGCGTATTGTATCCTTTGAACTCCAATAACCACCTAATATATAGCAAGAAAATTCATTAGAAGAATAGTTAAAATCAACTAGTTAAGATACATAAGATAAGCTACACTATACCAAGCCTTTTTTGTTACAGTTCTCTTATAGTTTCCATGACTTTTCATATTTCTGTAAATATGTCTAGACTGAATTTATGTAAATTGATGGCCTTCAGCTTGGTATGCTGTTTTTGTCTTTTCTTTTGGGCAAGTGGTGGGGATTGTTTGCTTGTTTCCTTAGATTACTCTCTTCGTCTTTCTGTACAAATCATTGTTGCTTGTGAAGGCAGTGGTTTGACTTCCAATTTTTACTTTGAAGAAAAAATTTGAAATTTATCATTGAATTCATAGCGACAAAAGGCTGTTATAGGAGTACACTGTTGTAATTCTACTCATACATTGATAGATATTGAGAATGATTTATATAAAAACCAGGAGGTGTTATCTGATCTATAACATGATTGTTGTTGGCTTGCTTCCAGGGACAAGGTTGCTGCTTGTGCAAAGCATTTTGTTGGAGATGGTGGGACAACGAGAGGAGTCAATGAGGCTAACACTGTAATTGATTCGCATGACTTGCTTAGCATTCACATGCCTGCATATTCTGATGCTATCAGTAAAGGCGTATCTACTGTCATGATATCCTACTCAAGTTGGAACGGTGTTAAGATGCATGCCGATCGTGAAATGATCAGTGGATATCTCAAGGGCACCCTTAACTTTAAGGTATATATTTACTTCAAAGTCCATCGATGTGCGTAAATTAACTAAGATGGATTCTCGTATCTACTTCATTCTATATTTTTGATGCATATGATAAAATCCTATTTTCTGGTGATTATCATTTTTGTATCAGCAAGCAACTTATTCAATATCATGAGCACTAAGCAGGATTATTTTGTTTTTAAACACTTGTTGCTGTTATCTAATCAGACAAAACCTCATGTGAGTTGTATGCCTACAACAAACTTATTTCATGCTACATACATCATTTGCTAACTCTTAATATGAGTTAATGACTTGGATGTATAACAGTGTAAGCATTTAATGGTCTTACACAAAAATAATTGATTTAACCAAGTTCGAGTGTGAGATTTTGATGAACATGCCGTGTCTTGGAACTTTAAATTCTAGATTTGCTTGTGTTGTTGGTTTTCAGGGTTTTGTCATCTCGGATTGGCAAGGTATTGACCGAATAACTACACCACCTGGTATCAACTACACATACTCGGTTCTAGCTGGAATCCAAGCTGGCATAGACATGGTTCATATCTCTTCATTTGGAAAGTATAGCTTCAGATTTGTTCAAACAATTATACTTACGGTTCTTACTGCAGGTAATGGTCCCATACAACTACACTGGCTTCATAGATGATCTTACCTACCTTGTGAAGAACAACTTCATCCCAATGGATCGTATTGATGACGCTGTGTCTAGGATTTTGCTAGTTAAGTTCACGATGGGTCTTTTCGAGAACCCCTTTGGCGATCCCAGTCTTATGAATGAGCTTGGAAGTCAGGTCAGCTTAGCATGCTTTTGATTTACTTCCTTAATATCCTTCCCTTTCTTAATAAAAACACAAATACGTACATTAGACAGTGTAACATGTGAGACAAACCCATTAACCATATATTTAAATGAGGAATACATAAAGTATTTTGGTTGGTCTTTTATGTGCTACTGTCTCGCACAAAACTCACAGCTAAAACTACGGAGTTTTTGGAATAGTGGAGAGGTATATGTGTATTATTTTCTTGTGGAGCTAAATCAATTTCCTTCTGTTACTTAGTATATTTTCAAAAGTGTGAACAATCTTTTTACTGGAGCAGGCTCACAGAGACTTGGCTAGAGAAGCTGTGAGAAAATCACTTGTACTTTTGAAGAATGGTAAAAGTGGAGAAGCGCCATTGCTTCCCCTTCCCAAAAGAGTACCCAAAATACTAGTTGCTGGTGATTATGCTGATAATTTGGGTTATCAGTGTGGTGGATGGACAATTAATTGGCAAGGATTTACCGACAACAAGTCTACAAAAGGTACCTGGATTTCAGTCCTGATTCTCATTTCGATTGGCTGCATTTAGTCAGAATCAGAAAGTTATAGTTGCGAAAATATCGTGTGCCCAATACAAGAATTTATCTAGTGTCTACAAAAGGCTTAATGGCTTAACGTGATAGAGAAACCTTGAACTTGCATATACAACAACATTGGCCCCATGTTTAGAAGGTTCCACCTTTGGCAGTGTAGGAGGAGGATCAAGTGTACGCAGCCTTATCTTTTGTGTTAAGAAACATAGATGCATTGTTTCCAGTTGACCCTTAACCAAAATTTGCGTCGCCCGACCACTATTTGAAAAGTGTAGACGGTTTATTTAGTCATTTTGCTGTATTCTATTTTCTCCATAGCCCAATGATAGTGTGAATCTTTAGCCCGATAAAAATATGCTTGCCGCCTTTCGTTTTAGTCAGAGTGTCAGACATAGTGTATTAAGTAATGTCTAATCCTTGTTGAAAGAAAGGATATGTGCTTCGCTATAAATAGTGAGATTGGGGAAAAAAATAAGTTTGACTGATTTAATTGGAGGATTGGGTTTTGAAAAATGTTGCAACTACGGAATATTACAAGTCAAGTTATGTGGTACTCATGGGTTTGAAATCTATTAGCAGTAAAAACTGCCTTTACCACGAAAAAAAAAAATCAAAACATTGTGACTTTTGTTCTTTAGAAAAAGAAGTTGCTTTGATAATAAGCCTTATTAGGTACGTAAACCATATAAATCACTTTTATGCTTCAAGAAAGAGTACTTGTTTTATTATTATTCAGATATTGGTAAAGTAATATAATCTTATCTGTCCTTTTCTTGTTTTTTAAAACTGTTTCAAGATATTTTTAGCCATGTCATAGAGTTTCTTTTTGAACTCGCGGTTTCCAGAAGCACTAAGTAATGGAGTTGTTTCTTTTTTGATGACCAGGAACTACTATTCTTACTGCAATAAAAGCTGCAGTTGATCCAAGCACCCAAGTTGTGTACGGGGCCAACCCGGCTAGTGACTATGTCAAATCCAACAACTTTACATATGCTATTGTCGTCGTTGGGGAACTCCCTTATGCAGAGACTGCGGGAGACAGTGAGACCCTCACACTTGCAGATCCAGGCCCAAACGTCATTAATAATGTATGTGGGGCCCTCAAGTGTGTGGTCATAGTCATATCAGGCAGGCCGCTTGTGATAGAGCCATACATTGCTACGATGGATGCTCTAATTGCAGCCTGGTTGCCTGGGACTGAAGGTCAAGGAGTGGCTGATGTTTTGTTCGGCGATTATGAATTTACTGGCAAGCTGGCAAGAACATGGTTTAAGACGGTGAATCAGCTTCCCATGAACTTTGGAGATGAAAATTATGACCCTCTCTTTCCCTTGGGGTACGGACTAACAAAGGTGTCGCTCGTGACAAGGTAAAGATACTTCACGGCTTTCATAAACGATAATTTTTTGTGCTGAATTCAACCATCGTTAGTTGGCAAAAGAACCGATACAACGATGATCACTGATAGTTAAATATATGCTAGAGCGGAGTGCAGGTCATAGACTTGCCAGGCAAAAGAGTCATTTTGTTCAGGCAAGGTTCGAGGTTTGGGTCTGGTTGGTTTGGATATATCATGCACTTCATTGAGTTGGGTCATTTTGAGCTCGATTTCGTTTTGGGTGTAACACCATTGGGTCAGTTTGGGTCGGGTGATAATGGGTATGAGCCGAGTCAGTTTGGTCAGTTTGGGTTGTTATGTGTTTTTGTATCACGGTTTTCTGCCAATTAATATGTTAATTAGTCATTTTTTACGAGTTATCTGTCAGTCGTGGTGCACTTGAGTTTGACAGCGTTTCTATAAGTATGATAGACTGATGGATGGAATTCTTAATAAAGGTGTTTCTTGTTATATGCAGATCGATATCAGCAGCTTCGGAATCAAGACTATGCATTCTTACGATTACCATTTCTTTATTTATTACTTTATATTCAAAAGTATTGACATTAATATAGGCATTCAGTATATTTATTTAGGGACTTGAGATTAATTGACCAGCAGAAACTGTAGAATGTTTTGTTGGAAACTTTGGTTAAAGCCATATTTGATTCACTGCAAATTTGATTAATCCGTCTTTTCTAGCCTTTAGTTTCATTATCTAGCCTTTAAAATCTCAAAAATGTTGGTGAATATGGTCTGAGAAGTAGATGTGGCCTTGGTTGTAATTGTCGCAAGTCGATCAGAGTGGATTGAACATCAACATATGCAAATTTTAATCTGCATTACGAGACGTGTGTTAATCCAGAGTTTAGGGGGGTGGACATTTCCAGAGTACATACTAGAACTAGTATATATCTGTAAATTATAAAAATTGAAATATTTACTCAAATTTTCTTTATTGATGGGGGTCACATTTACTCAAAAATTATATAGGAAAAATTAATAGGAATAATTCAACCTATTCACCATCTTCCACTATTAATCCATATTTTAGTTAATCCCACAATAAACCCAAGTATTTGTCCACCTATTAAAGCCTAAACTTGGCATTATGTGACTTGTTGTTTTCGGTATAATGAGGAGTTGGGCCCATTATTCATCTTATATCATCCCTTCCATCCTTACTCCTGCCATTACTCTTCTGTAAAAAAAATTTATCTTATCTTTCTCTTCTTCTATCTTCTCCGTTACACATCTCCTGCGCATCTGTATTTCTACTTTTTACCCTTCAATTTTCAATCAAATATCTTCAACTTATACTTTTCGGTAATGAATTGTGGATCCTCCTCAAATTCATGGTCTTCAAACACCTCTCCTCAAATTCATGGTCTTCAAACACCTCAAAAGAGGTTAGATGCTTTCACAATTTGAAGGCAGTGATACGGACTGCAAAAAAGGGAGTAAATGAAGGGAGAAATTTATATGGGTGTCCCTTATGGCCATTAAGTAAACTTATTTCAATTTTCTAGTATTAGATGTAAACCTTAAATTGATTGAATTAAGACCCTAATTTGAATTTGGTTCATGGATTATTGTAGAATAATAAATGCGGATTTTTTGCATTGATAAACGAGGTGTCATCAGATGATAGTTATTTTCATCAAAGATGTATTGAAGATCGAATGAAAAGAATGAAGATGAAGAAGGATAAACTGAAGAATGAAGTGTTACAGTTGAAAATTGAAGTAAAAAAACACAGTATGAGAGAGAAGAGTGCTCTGATAGGATTAGTTATCTCTTGGTGTTTTTTTGCAATATGTTGGATGGTGAATAGATTTGATGTAACAAATCAGTAGTAGTGTAACAACAGGCAGTGTAACAAAAGCTTTCCAAGCTTAGATTAATGAAAAATGAAATGCTTCTTGATTTGCCAGTACAAAAGTTTTCATTGCATAAGTTTCCATTACATAACCAAGCTCAATTGTTGTTACATTAACAGGTTCCAAAAACATTCAAAATATCACAATTGATCAAAGTTTTCATTACATAAGTTGGCCATTACATTACATTACAATTGACCAAAGTTTGCCATTCCAAAAACATTCAAAATATCACAATCCGACTTCAGTAGTAGATATCTTCAATCATTTTGGTTGACAGAAGCTTGCGTTGAAGGGTAGGTTGTTGTTGATGTTTCTTGTGGAATAGAAAATCTGTTCCTAGGAGGCTGTAAATAGAGATATAATAACTGGTTAAAGATATGGCATTTAGTCACTATTTGTAAATGGATAAATTTCATTAAACATGAACTCACATTGGTAAAAGCATTGCCTTGATCATCAAACAAGATGCCAAATCCTTGTGGTACCTGCAAAACCATCAAAACAAAGCATTCATCACCACTAATTAATTTCATTAGCCTACAATAAATTACTTTTCTTCAGTCAACTAACTTACCCTTCCACCTCAGAGCCACCCCTCCCACTTCTGCCACCTCTTGCATTTGTACTACCCCTGCCACCTCTTCCACCTCTGTCACTTGTACCACCTCTGAAACCTCTGCCACTATTTATAACCCTGCCATTTCTTCCTATTCTTGTTGGCTGTGCAGTCATATGGTGGTGAGTTTCAGTAGCTGGCTCACTAGCAGATGACAAGTTATGAGCAGCTCTAGGTCTCCCTCTTCCTCTTTTAGGTGGCTGTGCAGTTGCAATAGTCTTATCTTTATCACGGCATTTCCTCTTGTTGTGTTTTGTAGACTTACAAATTGAACAAGTCATTTCCATCCCATGTTTAGTCAATTTTCCCTTCTTTTTGGGATCTTCAAATGGATCTTTCCTCCTATTTTTCCTAGGTCTGCCTGGACCTACCTTTATGGATGGGGGGTTCAAGGGTTGGTCAACCTTAGGCCAATGTCTTTCACCTGGGCAAGGACTAATTGATGCACCATATATCCTAAGATAAGTCTCCTTTTTGTAACAATCATCAACATAGTCTTCAGCATTCCCATATATGTCAAATATGGCAGAAATAGCATGACCACATGGGATACCAGTCAAATTCCACTTTCTACAAGTACATGTCCTAGCCACTAGATCAACAGTTACTGAATCGGTACCATACTTAACCTGATACACAGTAAGACTGGATGGCGGAGGAGTGCACAATGCTGCTAGTTCTTTCTCGTTCTCAAGTCTGTCTTGTACCCTTGGACATAACAATGTACATTTCTTCTCCATTTCTGCTTTCTTCTTAACTAGTCTTTACATTAAAGCCATCCTAATATCCTCAAGCATGTATATAAGATGTTGTGTACGAGCACTTATGATATAGGCATTGAATGTCTCTGCCATATTATTGACAATCACATCATTTTTTGATTGAGTGGAGATGAATGCTCGACAAAATAGACTGGGATAGCAAGCTAGGAATGCATCAACAACCTTGGGATCTACTTCTCTCATATCATCTAGGCCATCCTTGAAGTCAGCTTCCTTGTATGCTTTAGCACATGTCCAAAACATCATTTTCATTTCATCTCCTCTAAAGGGCTTGTGCCAGTTGGCAAAAATGTGTCTTGCACAATGTCTGTGCTAAGCCATTGGAAATTCCTTGGCCACCATGGTCAAGATACTCTACAAAGCATTAATAGGGAAAATTGTAAGCATGTACAGGAAATTATAAGTTAACAAGGCAATACCTAAAAGAAACAAAATACAAAACAAAGTAAAAGTTTGTTGTTTACCTGGTGTTCATCAGAAATAAAGGTCCAACCTTCACCATTGTCCTCACCCAAGCATTTTTTCAGTTCTTGAAAGAACCATTGGTAGCTTTCATTGTTCTCCCCCTCAACAACAGCCCATGCCAATGAGAATATTTGTTCATTGGCATACTCTCCCAACCGCAGTAATTAATTGACCACCTAAAAATGTCTTTAGAAAACAAGCATCAACACATAGTATTTTTCTACAACCCAAGAGCCATCCTTGTTTCAAAGCATCAAAACATACAAAGAACCTCTGAAATACGGGAGGGTAAGGTCTAATTGCAGGTTTAGTGACCAAATTGAAGACACTACTAGGATTTCCTTGACTGAGAGCTATAATATAACCACCCATTTTACTGTAATGCTCTTTCATGGAACCATGTAGCATTCTATGAGCATGGTATTTTACTTTGTATGCATAGCCCCTCTTGATTATAACCTTGTAAGCCCTTCTAACTGTGTCAATGATCTCAGATGCTGGCCAATGAGGTCTTGCCTTGAACACCTCCAAAAATTGCTTAGCTAACCAAGTACTCTTTAACTGCCTATTACTCTCCATTGTTCTATTACATGTGTGTTCAGGGTCCATAGATTTCACAATGAAAGTAGCTGCCTTGTTATCCCAACTTCCGTACATTTTAAATGGACAGCCCTCTATACACCTAACTCCAAGCCTCCTCCCTCTATCCTTATCACTAATATAAAATGTAAGATTCCTACCCTGAGCTACTGCATACCTAGTGACACAATCCCTAAAGATTTCTCTGCTTGGAAACCTAATTCCTACACACCATTTGAGTTTAGTGAAGTCAGTTCTTTCATTCACAGTAGGTACACTAGATCTACTCCTATGACCAGGTATAGACTCTTCCTCACTTTCTCCTGGAGTATGGATTTCATCTCCACTTTCATCATAGTCACTATTAAAACCCTCCCTTGGACCATTCCCCACCACAACCTTATCTGAAGTTTGAGCACTCAATAGCTTAGATTCAGCTTCTAACTGTAGTTGTTGTGCAACCTTTAGAGCCTTAGCATTCCACTCTTTTAACTTTTTTGTTGCTGCAATTGCTTCTTCATCGTCCGAGGCATCTTCAGATGCAATTTCATTCTCAATTATTTGCTCTAACACCTCATTCAAATCTTCATTTGCTGGACCTTCCTCAGTAAACTCTTCAGCTTCAAATTCCTCTCCAATTGATTCTAATTGATCTAAATAACCCTCATCCTCAACATCACCCTCTTCTAAATCAGGCTCATACCCAGGATCAGAAACATCATCTTCTTCCCCATCAATCTCTACATTATCAGCTTCTTCCTCATATTCAGTGTATACATCAGCTATAGTTGTGTCATTGAAATCATAAGAGCCCTTATCAAGAACATCAACATTTGTTTTCAAGGTGAACCTTGGTGATGTTCTCAAGGGTGCAAGAGTAACATTTAGATTTTTTTTAGAGGGAGGAGTTTTTAATGGAGTAAATAATGTAGCTGTATGAAGTTGGTGGCTTTTAGTAGAGGAATATTTAAGGGAATCAGAGAGAAGGGGTGTTTTTTTAGTGGTATTTGGTGGTCCCTCATTTTTAGAAGTCTTACAACAACCCTTATTGTTGACTTCTACTTTTCTTCTAGGGACCATTTTTTGAGGAACATGTATCACCTCAGGCTGCCTTAACCCCTCTATAAGTTCATCTAACTTAGCTAAATCAACATCACCAACAAGATAAGCATTTACCACCCTCTCATGCTCAGCAATTTTACACATTAATTGAGCATCTTTATCATCCATAGCCCTCTGAAAATCAGTATTAGGGTTCAAATAGTATATGCCATCAACATTCCTCCTAAAGTTGTCACATTCCTCAACTTCTTCTAACAATGAAAACCACCCAAACTCATCCTTTTCAACTCCTACAGTCCTACTCATCCTACCCAGATAACTAAGACCCCCCGAATCATTCAATTTAAATGTTCCTCCATAAAATAATTTTAAAGTAACACGTTGCCACGGATTTGCCTATATATTATCAAATAAACGATGAAAGTTTAATAACACACATTAACATCAATAAAAGTTCAAAACTTTACAATTAAACAGTAAAATTACCTTTGAGGTTGTCATAATATCACGAATGCTTCAGTTACATAAAGGAGAAGAAGGTATCACAGGTTAATGGCGTGAGGTGGTGATGGCGTGCAATGATGATGAAGGAGATTAACTGATGAAGGAGAAGTGAAAGGTTGAATGGGAAATGAACTGATGATGGGTTGAATGGGAAAGCAAGTTTTGTGAACTGATGATGAACTGATTAAGGGGAAAGCAAGTTTTAACCGGTTGGATAGGTAACCCTTCCAACTAGTTTAGGCTTTAATAGGTGGACAAATACTTGGGTTTATTGTGGGATTAACTAAAATATGGATTAATAGTGGAAGACGGTGAATATGTTGGATTATTCCTATTAATTTTTCCTTTATTATAATACTCTGTAGTTTTTTTTTTCTCCACAAATAAAATAATATTTTAATTAGTCTTGCTAACTCGAGTATTGTTTTGATGTTAAGTAAGTCTTCAGTTCCAATTCGTCTCTTAAAATTCAACACCAATTAGTGAATAATAATTACAATTGATTAGCTTTCGGAATAAGGTACCTTCAATAGTAATGATAATGGAGAGGATCCGAACAAGTTACTTGGATAAGCGTAAGCAATCTTTGTTACAAACAAAGTAAACTAGGACAAGCCACAATAGTTTTCCTTAGCAATTAGCATAGACTTGAGTGTTCAATTACTTACAAACCAAAAAATTACCCAATCTCGGTACATTGCCAAGAAATGAGATGGCACCACCGCGTGGTACCCACTCTCGACTACATTGCCCATCTTCTTAACAAAGAGACAGAAACATCACATTATTTGAAAGTTCAGTCTTAAGTTGAAATAATCTCAATCTTCTGTCACATCTTCAGAATTCGTGGAACTACTCGGACTAGCAACATCAGCAGCATCAGATGAACATCGGATTATTTCGACCATTAACAAACGTTTGGCGACCTTAATCAACTCAAAAACACAGATATCAGCTACTTGTAAATTGTTGTCCAGTACAAACTGTCTCCATCCCCTATAGAACTTCTTACAATTCATTGTGCCGCTGCCAATACATCTCACCGTCCCTGTATCACCACTTGCATTCTCGAGTGTGTAACTTCCTGGTTTAATACTTGTGTGCTCGCCACCAAATGTTAACGGTACATTCTGTCGCACCAAATCAATTCAAATTAAGCTACAGAAACGATATTTGCAGTAGTTTTACTCTATTTTACATGACCTTAGGGTTCAAACACAACTCTTTCTCGGAATTAGCCATGAATACTTTACGACAGGCACTCCTGTTTGACACATACAATGGAGAAACCGACTAGATAAGTTTCAAACAATTCTCTGAAGCAATTTCTATGAAGGTTTCATTACTGTATAATGAAATGCTGCTGTAAGAAAGTTAGAATTGAATTAGGGAATCAGCTTAACACGAATATAACTGACTCGACTTTGAAAGCCCAAGTTTGTAACATACAATTAGAGTTTGTCAAGCATGCATTCAAGCCAAGATATAAGTTGAGTCCTTACCATACAATATTTAAACGCCACATAAGATGGTCGCATTACGACTGTGAAGCACGGAATATCAAATTGATGGGAATTAACCATCTTGGTATGTAATTGATTGAGAGTACCATATTTTCTTATGTATTCTCTCACCAAAGCACCCATCCCTTTTTCTGCACCAAAGAAATAAACATTATCACATTTGATTCATCCAACAAACGAAAAAAAATACAGATAAACAACCAGTGTTTCTGAAAAGACCGTGCCAAATGATGGAATTGCCATTTCGACTTTAAATGGAAGCGTCCAAGTGTATTACCCATATTCAAAAGTCGAATACATGACTGAAATACCTTCTGATGAAGAAACGGGCGCAATAGAGTTTATCTTGGCCTTACTTTCAGTCACTCTCTTCCGTACTTCCCTGGTTTCATGACGATCAAGAGGGTACTCAATCTCGCAAGCAGTCATGTCGAAAATATACACATAGAACTGAGAATTTCCTTCATAAGTAAACATCAAGAAATGTCCATGACATATTGAACAAAAGTTTACAATTTCAGGCCAACCATCAGTAAACCAGACCCTGTCATTTTCTTTCAGTAACACGACTTCCCACTTCTTACCAGTCGGAATTTTGAGGCTTACAACATCCATTAGATCACTCCCATGGTCTGTCAGAAACTTCTTCGGAATCGCCTGGTAAAATTTTAGTCCCAATGTTACTATATACGGAACTATGCAATAAAGAACGAAAATTTTTAAGGGCAGCGAACTAGTAATGAAATATATCCCCCCACTGTAATCTTGCAAAAAATCGGCAATTTCAACTAAAAGATACCAAAAATGATAGCGAAACCGATGAATGAAGATGAAATATATCATATTTACCCAATTCGTCAATAACAGCAACGAAAATGAAAAGTGTAAAAAGGCAAGTACAGTACCAATTTACGAAGGTCGTGTAGAGGCTCACGAATTATCTTGAAGAAACTTGGAAAACTAAGAGGAGGATAATCAACATCCATGGAGGAAATTCCGTTAGTTTTACAAACTTACAGTTTAAATTGAAACGGAAGTATAGGTAATGAATTACTGAAGCGTTACATGTTGAGGGATACATGCCTGCATTCATTAACAGCAGGCCAAGGCCCAATAAAGACGCCCGAGACGAACTCATATGGTGAGATCGGCTATTTTCATAAAAATCACTAATTTATAGATAGCACCGATGAGATATTTTATTATATAAAAGACCGTTTTATGGCGTGAGATCGTCTTATCCCATATTTTGTGTTGGATAAAAGTAAAGTTTTGTAATGTAAAAATGAAAATTGTTCAATTTAAAAATGAAAATTTCAATAATAACCAGTTAACCACTTGTCTTACATGCAAAAATGGTCACAAGTTTATAGTTTGTTTCAAGAAAATGTTACACCCTAATTAAATAACATTGTTGTTAACGGAGAGATGGTTTAGATTACCATGTGATCCGTCAAACGGGTTGGGCAGGTCGAATTTAGTTTAATTTCATAAAACCTAACATTATTCCGTCAAATGGGTTGGACAAATTAATTTCAGGTCGACATCCCAAAAGCTTCAGATGTATTAACCCGAAATCAAGATTTGCTTTATCCTTTTGGTAATGAACGTTTGGGGTTACCGGTTATTATGTCGAAACGGGTGAAATTAGGCTCACAAGTCGGTAAAGCACGATTTTTTGAATAAAAACAGGGGAACTACCAAATGATGAGTAAGCAGCTGATATATTGTACAGCAAAGAATACCAATAAATGGAGTTTAATGGATATAACACACAGAATAGACATAAATGGGACTTTTATTCATGCAGTTATTAATACAAGATCATCAGAACTTGTTCATGACTTAAAAAAAATGGAATAGTTGTTGTAAAATAGAAGGGAAATAGTCTTAAAAAGCGAACAGAAAGCGTCACACAACTAAGAGTTACAAAATCCAACATGGTTTTAATGCCACACAACGGACATCGTCACAGACCCCCAAGAGCTCATAAACCACCACGGAGGCGGAGGACAAGGTGGAGGGTGGATTCCTTTTGGATATTGTAGTCGGCCAAGGTCCGCCCATCCTCCAACTGCTTCCCTGCAAAGATCAACCTCTGCTGATC
>JAOWBH010183403.1:659-18574 GCA_028566215.1 Silene coronaria
GACTGAGACATGGGAAAATGTCATCGAGAAAAGTAATGGTTCTGTATTCTACAAAGCTAAATGCTGCAGACCTAAGGTGAATCTCGTGAAACTACTGAGATGAATCAGAAAATACTTTATTTTTGCATTTTGTCTGCTTAAAATCTGGATCGTTCTACTCATTTTCGTTGGACATGCATGTGGTTTAATCACTTCTTTGTATTGGCCTTCTGTCAACAAAGAGGCTGATTTGACTGGTTACTCTATACTTTCTATATTTATTTTTTTGGATAGTGGGTACTTTAACTCTCAAAATGAGACTCCCTCTGTATTCGGGGTTCTTGTATTGTATACTGATTACAGGATATGCTATATGTATAAGTTGATTTGTCTATCTATTTTGAGGGGAATGATCGATTCATTAATTGAAGGCCATATGTCATCTACAAATGATGTCAAAATCGATGGAAAATAATTTTGTAAAAATCAAACAAAAAGATCTTCCGTAGTTATACAAAACAAAGATCACTACTTTTGAATATATGACACTACTGGCAAGCGTGAGATGGAAGGTAAATTTTTCATCTGTCGAATTGGGTAGGATTGACAGGCAATCAAGACCCTGGTATTCTGAAACTTCTTAGCTTCTGTTTTTTTCTGAACAGGCCTTTGGCACAGTTTGTTTACTTGTTCCTCTTTGAGGATATTTTGGTCAGAGAGAATATTCTTTCTCATTTTTTTTTTTATTTTAACGTACATGTCGTCCATTTGTGCTTCCCTTTCACTAATACTCATGTCTACAATGGAGCTTCATTGTAGAATGAAATAATTTATTTATCAGTGTGACCATTTCATTTCTCAGTCCCACCTTTTGGACCTTCAGTATTTGCTATATTTTTGGTTAGCATGAATTGTTTGGCTTTGCATTTTTGTTAGTATGTTATATTGACTATTGTCTCTTTTTATTTCTTGTAGGACGGCCCACTCAAATACTTAAGTTTGACAGTGTTTGAGAATTGCTCTCCTGAAATCTTGCGAGACTTCTACATGGACTGTGTGTATAGAACGCAGTGGGATAAGACAGTTGTTACCCATGAGCAATTGCAGATTGACAAAACAACCGGCGTTGAGGTTGGTCGGACGATAAAGAAATTTCCTCTTTTAACGCCTAGAGAATATGTTCTGGCATGGAAGATCTGGGAAGGCATCAATAAAACATTCTACTGCTTCACAAAGGTGAGCATTATCCATGTCATCATATTAGAATGATGATATGGCCTTTTCAAAATGGCCCTGATGACAGTAATGACCTTGCTACACTTTCTGTTAAATGCTTTCTCACACTCTTTTTTCTACGTTCTTCTACGTTTCCGTTCATCTTGTTGTGACCTATTATTGTCCTTAGTCTTGAAGTACCTATACAAAATATAGCTAATTAGCCTACAATGCATTTGATATGAGTTCTATTAAACTGATAGTTCCTTTTGCAAGTTTTAAAATTAATCTGCTAGTTACAATTTTGGTGGCAAGGGGCTGTGGGGAGTAATTTGTTTTGATTATTTCCCATGAGCTTATTGAGATTTGTACTGTGCAACTGTGTTCTTACAGTTACCCAGTTACTCTCAAGTCTCTACCTGAGATATGCTGCCTAATGCCTATGTGGTTCTGCCCTGAATTAGGAATGTGAACACCCCTTGGCACCAAGACAAAGGAAGTATGTACGTGCTGCGATCTTCAGATCTGGATGGATGATAAGGCAAGGCAAGTGCACTCCTAAAGTTTTTTCTTATCTTTGCTGTCAGTAAGATGTGGTTTAATATTCATAATAACACCCTCTTTATCTTGTTCTTGCAAAATCTCCATTAAACCTGATACATAGGAGCTGTTGCCTTTGATCAATATTTTCTCACGATATACAATAGTTACAATTTTTAATAGATCATAATATGAAAATAGTTTTGATAAAGTAAACACGATAATTTTTTGAGTACCTAGTTGGTCTACATATATTTGGAAAAATGAATGCTCAAAGATACATTGTTTGACCACTAAAAGCCTAACACGAATGGGGAAAATAAACTTGTGGGGATGGAGGTAGTAAAACTAAGAGTGCCATTTTCTATATCGATTATGGATCTGTTTGATGAGTTAAGTTTTCTCTTACTACGTCCTTTTTTATACTTATCCTTACAGTCATACACTATCGATTTTTCCTTTTTGGTTGAGTAAGGACTGAGAAGTAAGAACTGCCTTAACCACGATAGGATGGGGGAAGGGTACATGGGAAGTGAACCTTGGACCTCAAAGTCACAAGATACCAGTCCAACTAGCGAACCACGGGTTAATTCTTGTGATAATTATGCATGCATCTTTAGCTTGTACCAGGTAACAAAAATGCAGCCTTTCAGCTTAGGGATGGTGTTTAATGCAAATATATTGCTCTTTCTTCTCTCTAAATAACCATATCTCTCGATAGATTTTTTTTTTTCCTTATTTCTTTATATTGTGAATGTCTGTTTCTATTTCTAATGGATTCGAAATGCCTGTGAAATTTGTATTAGTGCAGTGCCTGGAAGAAATGCCTGTGAAATCAAAATGGTGCACCAAGAAGATGCTGGTTTGAATGTGGAAATGGCAAAGTTGGCGTTTGCGAAAGGCATATGGAGTTATGTGTGTAAGATGGACGATGCTTTGCGCAAGTATGCCTCATCCCCTCTCCGGCTAAATTCATCTACCACTGCCGTCTCTTTTATGCAGAAGGTTAATCTCGACTGTTCATTATCTCAACAAGCACAATGCGAAATTTCAATTTTCTAATGTTTTTTTTTTTTTTTGTTTTCATTTTCCTTGTTTATAGTCTGTGATTCTTCGTGGTTGGCCTTTTTCCTACCTTTTGGTCATTTAATTTCTTTGAGCTGGAGTGAAAACGTTATACTCATTGGTATATGTGAGTAGCAGCCCGCCACCCAAAGTTCTCAAACAATTTTCTTTAACTGTATGTGTAATTAGTTTAGCGGTATTAATTAGACCTGTCAAAGAGGTCATTCTGAATTTCTGATAGGGTACGGCTCTGGCTATTTCACGTCTTTTATGCATTTCACCTACGACCATATCGGGCCTGGGTCTTTTTCCAGTGTACAAATATTTATTTAGTTTAATCGAGGTCAATTTTGAATTTGTGGTTATGGGTTAAGCAATTGGGTCTTATTTGGGTTGTACGGAGTATTTTTTTTTTTTTCCGCGGAAGACGTTAGGTACAATTTTAATTAGATATTGGGGGTCATTTTCTGATAAGGCGGTTTTTGGCCAGGTTGTTGGAAATTGGAATTGGGTCAATATAGAGTCCTAACACAGTTTGGTCAGGAATAGGTTGGATCAAGTCAGTTTGCATCTTGTCTAATTAGTACTAGTGTTCAGTTCGGATTAATTCGAATCCTAGATCAAGTTAGTTTGCCTGAGATCTAATTCTAATTGTATATGAGAAGACGGGGATCATGTTAGTGCTATATATTCCTCCGTCATATTAAGCTAGAATTTAGTGATTTCCTTTGGATGTAGGTGCCACCAGAGCTTGATGCCGTAAGCAGAACAGGCTCAGTGGATCTAACTAGTGCAAGCAGTAAGTCCATTTCTGTAAAACCAGAAGGGGGTGGAACCAAATTGCAGAAAGTCTGCCGGAAGCCTACAAAGAAAATGGTTGCCAATGGGTTACTTCTTCTCGGAAGCCTTATCTGTTTGTCGCATGGCAATACTAGTTTGGGTGCAAAAGTTGCGGGTTCGTTCATTTTGAGGAAATTATGTAAGCGAGGCCAGCCATCTGGTCAGAACCAGCCAAGGTAACATGCAAAGTTATGTAATGCAATATATTTGCTCGGTCCTCAAGAGTATTCTCTAACATAAGCAACCTCAATGCTGTATAAAACTGGGGAGAAATCCGAGAAAGAATAGGAGAGATTTTTTGTTCTTGCCATTTTGGAGATATAGGTTACTCGTTGACTTTCATTTGAGACTTGGCTGAATTGTCATGCGGATGGAAGAAAGCATGAAGCGCCATTTCCTTGTAGGAATTGGTCTATAATGCCTACATTTTTTTGGGGGGTAAACAATGGCACCAAGGGCAATATTGATGGTTGTCGGTTTTGATTTCAGGTTATGAATAGCACCCCTCAATGACTTTTCAAATTAGTTGATGTCTTTAATCTGTCCTTTAATGCTGGGGAAAGATGCGAGGTAGAAGTGGAAATGGTTGGAGCTGGGGGCGTACTACGGTCTTCTTTGTGAGAAGAAAGATGAAGACGGTGTTTGATGTTGGCTCCGACTTCCTTCATGGTGGACAAAGTATTAAAGGTGTGCTCGTTGTTTTCAATATGGAAAAAAAGTGTCCATGGCAACTGTCGAAATGAACTCCAAGTCTAGTTTGTAACCTCTCAGAAAGGAGAACAGTGTTTTGCTCGTCACAAGCCTTTTATTTTCGCTTTTTGATCTTCAGTTCCATACTTGAATGGATTTATGAAAACATGCAGTAACGTTCTAGCATGGTATAGATAAGTGTAAAATACTAAAATATAAAAGTGAAGTGAAAAGTTAACCACAAATTATGTTGTGTACTTTGTAATGTTAAGTTCTTTCTATTTTGACTATCTGAAGTCAAAATCTGAAAGCTCAACTGTAATTAGATTGAAAATATTTATATTTATATTTGTGAAGCCCTCCGTCCCAGCATTGTTTCGTTGTTTTGCCTACAAGGCTACGCCCTCCTAAATCCTCAATCAAAATGACCCTGTAAAATGATTCAGCTAAATGTGTCGACATATGATCCATGCTACTTTAAAACTAATGCACTCTTGTTCGAATTCACCAATATTGTACCAGCAACATTTTTTGGTCTCGGTAAAAGTAAACTAAAATATCAGTAAGGAATAATTGGTGCAAATAATCTAATACTTAATCATCACCAAAATTAACCCCAAATTCGAGTCTTCTTGAATTAACCAAAACCCGCTTCATTTATTACAATTTTGCACCATTTATATGAGAAAATGACTACTTTCGACCTGTCATATTTTCTCTCCTGTTGTTAACATGCTTGATTATTGTATGTCATTAGTTTAAATGATGACATCATTATAAGAGCACTAATACTTAGGGTAGATGTTGCCTAAGTTACATACTCTTTCAGTCTCAATCATTTATTAATCTTCATATTTATTGTGAAATATTTTAATTAAAGTTAACCAATGATGAGGGAAGGGGAAATACATTTCAACCTTAATGAAATATTTTTACCTGATTATGAATTATGATCACCACACAATCTTACTATATTCTAAATAGCATTACTATAATTAGCATGGAGAAAACCTAGGGAAAAATAAATTTAATGATTAGAAATATGCCTTAATTATCGGTCTCAAAATAACTCGTCATCCAAATTTTCCTAATAATTCATAACTCACAAGACAAAATGCACTGGCAATTTTTACCATTTGCGAAGCCAAGAGCCTTTGCCACCCAATTTTTGACCAAAATACGCTAAATCCCTCTTAAACCTTCTTTTTGTTTATTTTATTTTTTATATTCTTTGTATGAAAAAATATTTACCTCCTTTTACTTTCCAAAACTCCATGTTTTATTGATGGCATTGCACATCTGCATGCCATTTTCCAACAATCGAATATCAATATCGGAGGAGAAAGTTCGAAATAAGAAGAAAACATATACGGAATAAATAGATAACAGATAACATACAAACACGGCAGAAATTAACCAAACATTTTTCTTGCAAATCCACAAGCCTAAAAGACTTTTTACAACGCGATCATAGCCATCGACCACGACACAAAAACATAAACCCGTGAGACGACTCATGGGCGCGCATGCAGTTGGTTCGCTTGTGCGCCCACCACCTTCATCGACCCTTGTAATTGTCATCCTTTCTCTTTTGGCATTATCATACGGAGGGACGCACGCGACTGGTCTAACCGAGGAAGAGTCCCTGCTCAAGTTCAAATCAGCTCTTAGCCATAATGAGGCCATTCCAAACTGGGATCCTTCTAAACCTCCCTGCACAATCAACAACTCTAACTGGTTAGGAGTCATATGTCACGGCGGCAAGGTATGGGGATTACAGCTAGAGAACATGGGTTTAGGAGGAAAAATCGACATTGATGCGCTTTCTCAATTACCGGAGCTCAGAACCATTAGCCTCAAGAACAACAACTTTGAGGGTCCCATCCCTGATTTTCGTCGTTTAACAAAACTGAGATCTATATATCTCTCTAATAATGATTTCTCCGGGGACATTCCTGATGACGCATTTGCTGGAATGGATGCACTGAGGAGGGTGATCCTGTCAAACAATGCCTTAACTGGCAAAATACCATCATCCCTCGCCTCACTGCCTATCCTTGTGGAGGCCAAATTAGAGGGTAACCAGTTTCATGGCAGCATTCCGAATTTTCAGCAAAAGCCATTACCAGCCATTAACATGGCCAACAATCAGTTGGATGGTCCCCTACCCCCAAATCTCAGTAACATAAACCCGAAATTTGTTTCAGGTAAATTGCTATCCTATTTTACTGCCCATATCAGAAAATTTTATGTTTTTCATTCCCAAAAACTTACACAAGATAGTCGGTCTTATATGTGAGAGTGAGACCAACCCATAAAGCATAGATAGTATAATTACTCCAGGAATATTATGTAAATATTTTGGTTGGTCTGTTTCATACAAGAGACGTGGTTTTTCATTTAACGAAATAATGCAGGCAACAAGGGGTTATGTGGGCCACCGTTAGAGACATGCTCTGGTGACAAGGGTGTAGGAACTGAAGGGTCGAAAAACAAATCATCAAATTCAATTATAATCGCGCTAGCTGTGCTGCTTGCGCTAGTGACCTTAATGCTGATTGTACTCTTCCTATTAGTATGCCGAAAGAAACAAAAGGGCGCCCTGTCTAAACAGGAGTCTTTGGCGTCTCAAGACGCGAATCAGATTGAAGAGACTTACGTACCTCCAAGCGAGGAGCCAAAAACTACAAGTAAGAAGTCAACAGAGCCCGGAAAGTTGAATTTTGTGAGAGATGACAGGAAGGTGTTTGATCTGTCAGCCCTACTGACGGCATCAGCAGAGGTTTTGGAAAGCGGGAACTTTGTGTCGGCCTACAAGGTGGAGATATTTTCGAAGGAGCTTCTGGTAGTGAAGAGATTTAGGCAGATGAACAAAATAGGACGAGAGGACTTCCACGAGCATATCAGGAGGATGGGCAGGTTGAAGCACCCAAATGTGTTGGCTTTGGTTGCTTACTACTACAGGAAAGAAGAGAAGCTGCTTGTCTTCGACTTTGTTGACAATGGCACTCTTGCAAGTCACCTTCATGGTAAGCTTTTTGTTTCACCTATATTGGATTCTAACTATAAAGGATTCCAAATCACAATTCAAGACACCAATTCTCATATGAGAGGGTCTCCCGCTAAGTTATCACGCGACTGATTATATAACAGGTTCCTTGATTTCAGTTTTTGGTGGGCTAATGAGTAGTATGGGTAGGGACTTTAGTTATATAGGCTGGCCTTACATTATATTAATATGAGATCGTCTTTGAATAACTACACCACCACTGACAAAGCTTAGTCCCAAACGAATTGAAGTCGTATAATAGTTGTTGGTTGAATGGATAACCAAGGAAACATATTCCTAACTCAATGATCCCCCCAACATCGCCAAACTGTCAGATCGAACATCTCAGCAAACATTTCCAACAGTATTACCAAAAAATACAATCTAATCAAGCTATGTAAAACAATTAATCTCATATTATATATCAGTAAGAGGAAAATGAGTGTTGCATTATTCTGTTTCAGGTAATCGAACCAACAAGGATCAAGGGCTAGATTGGCCAACAAGGCTGAAAATCATTCAAGGGGTGGCTAGAGGTTTGGCTTACCTATACAGTGAGCTCCCAATGTTAGTTGTTCCCTACGGTTACCTAAAATCGTCAAATGTACTTCTTGACGATTCCTACAAACCCCTTCTCATGGACTATGCCCTCTTACCTTTGATCAACCAAGAACAAGCTCAAAATATAATGGTCGCTTACAAATGCCCCGAGTATGCTAAACATGGTCGAATTACTAAAAAAACTGACGTTTGGAGCTTAGGAATTCTCATACTCGAAGTGTTAACCGGAAGATTTCCTACCAACTTTCTTGCAGTTGGAAATGTCAAGGGTGAAAATCTAGTAGCATGGGTTAATGAAATAGCTAGTGCAGAGGAGAAGGGCGAAGACGTGTTCGACAAGGAGATGGGAGGTCCTCAAGGTGGGAATGATGAAATGAGAAAGCTTTTGAAGATTGGGTTTAACTGTTGTCATGAGGATGTAGATGTAAGATGGAGCATCAAAGATGCTGTTGAGAAAATTGAAGAAATACAAGAGAATTCTTAAAATTAATATGATAAAATCAAATTTCAAATATAAGTTAATTGTAGGCTTCTTTGTCAAAACTAAAACCTGTAAATTTTGCTTTGAATCACTTCTTTTTATGTATATTTTTTTTAAAAACAATATATCCCCTCCTTTTTTTTTTAATTATATGTAAAGATTTCAGATTTCTTCATAATCAATCTCTCACAAACCATTTGCAGAAAATCGAAGTTTCAACGACTCTCAATCTTGGGATACCCCAATTCGATAACCCTTCAGCTGAGACTACAAAATTAGTCTTCTAAGAAACCGTCTTACGTTAATATAATGCTACATCAAGCTACTTAGCTGATAATTCTACTCGTATACCCTTTTATCCACTAAAAACTGCTTAACAGCCCCCATATATTAGGATATATATGGGTCTTATCATAAGACCTTTCAGTATAAGAATTTGTGAAAGCTGAAGATATCTCACTAAAGTACTTACTAGTAATATTAATTTTTTTTTTTCTAAAATGACCGCCACAAAACAATGGGAATCTGACATACATAATGAAAACTCGACCCAACCGAAAATAAATCTCATATCCAATTATTCATAATCCCTTCATTTCTATCATTTCTCGTTCGTTCTCATTTTTTGAGTTGTGTTAGTATTGAAAAATACTTTCATAAAACTACTAGTTTGGTTTGTGAGATATTTACAAAAACAAATGTAGTATCAAAGAAAAAAGACAAGGTTTTTTTTCGTAAGAGCGTTTAGAAATTTTAATTATTAGAAATTAACATTATCATCAGAAGAACATGTGAATTTGTGCCTTCATGGTAAGGGTACTTTATGAACATGCTATATATTGTTATATGGTTTTCAAACTACTTCAGTCACAATATTTTTTGTGAATTTTAAATCCAACTTAGAAATTGAAAATACAAACTTCAACACATTGACATTAACTTACTGAGCACTATGTGCTCTAGAACTTTAGCTTTTTGTACGAGCCGAAATATATGATCTTAGAGGGCTAAAAACACATTTAAATCTGAGACGAAGGGAGTATATAACAACTACATAGATCCAAGCAGTTTGGAAAGACGAGAAATCGTTTGCATTTTTTTTAGCATACTGATCTAGGATATGAAATTATGAATATGAAATGACCAACCATGCTTTATTTTCATTATTTGGTTATGTCAGTAATGTTACAGACCACAACAGTTTAGTTTACAGCCTTTTTATATCACTTTCAAACTCATTAAATTGTGTAATCTTGTGAAAAATAAAATTACATCAAGGATGAATTGTTCTGCAATTTCAAAATTAAGCATAAAATTAGCTCTACCGCTATGATTATGATTGGGAAAAATTTGATTCTTCTTATTAATTATATATTTGAAATATGCAGCATTTTATTTTAATATAACCAGTTTTAAATTTTAAGGCAGTTGGCTAAAAATAGAACAAAGAAAATGAAAGGGAGGGATGGGAAAAAAAATTCAGGAAATTTCAATCATTAAAAAAGTTAAAAAAAAAACGGAGAGAGAAAAAAAAATTACAGAGATTAGAGAAGTATACTAAGGACATTAAGGGTGCTAATCTTACATTGCCTGTTTACTAAATAATATTTTTCCCTAGAATATGTTGCAAGATAAAGAAAACAAGCAGGAATAACAATGGACAAGATGTGCTTGATTTTATTTATCTTGACATAGAAATAAAGCACAGGGAAAAATAGATATACAGGGATGTGGACAGGAAAAGGAAAAACAGGAAAAAAGACAGGTGTGAACGGCGTGGTGGCTGTGGCGATAGACAATGATAAAGGAAGCCAATGTGCCATCAAATGGGCCATTGATAACCTTGTTGGCCGTAGCCGACCTCTCGTTTTAATTCATGTCATTGTCGACCCCTCTTTCACAGGTTCTTTCCCGCCCCCAACCTCCCCCTTTTTTTTGTTATGTTAACCACCCTTGTATCACTATGGCATGTTACATTCTGAACTGTCTTTTATGGAATTAGAAATGTGAAAACACAAGAACGTTGACAGGGGAATTATTGATGAGATTATCCAGGAAATTGTTTTAAATGGATTTTATGTTGTGTTTTAATTAACTGGGAATTTTCCATAGTTGATGGTTGTAGACTCGTAGTGTACTTTTTATATACAATATGCATGAAGAACAATTGATGAATGTAAGCAATTCGTCGAAGGTCACCTGCAACTATGTATTGTGATTTCCCACCTCCTTCAGTTGTCAAATAGAATTTCCTGCCATGAAAGAAGTAAATCAGAAATTGAAAGAGAAAAAGCAATGATAAATGATTTTAACGTATAACAGCCGATCACATAGAGCATGTATGTTCATGAATAATTGTTCATCCTTTCAGAAGGGAGTAATGCCATCATATCCGCAGCAAGTCCAGGAACATCACCAAACTACCAACATGTTGACAAGCAAACAAGAGATCTATTCCTCTCATTTCGTTGCTTTTGCACACGCAAGGATGTGAGTTTTCTGCAGTTTCAACAGTGATTTTTTTCTTCCGACCTTTGATTGTACTACTCCCTCCCTTCATTTAGATTCACTACATTTCCACGTGACACGTTTTCGAAAGGGCACAACTAGGAAGGGTATGTATGTCAAGTGGGCAGAGGAGGGTGAGGAAAAAAAATTGGACAGACATTGGAAGCCACGTATCTTTATAGGGTATTTTTTTCCCTTTTCGCATTTAAAATTGACTTTAACGGCCCAAAAGCACAAAATCAGTGGATCCAAATGAATAGAGGAAATACTAGCTACCAGCCTACCAAGAACTAAAGATACACTTGTTCCTGTTTTCATCAGATACGCTGCTTAGACGTAACACTTAAAGACATGGATGTAGCCAAAGCTGTAACAGAATATGTTAACTATGCTGCAATTGAGAATTTAGTTCTTGGTGCCTCAAGAGGTAAATTGTTGAGGTAATAACTCCTCACATTACTAACTGTCAATATTGACTGCGCAATTAGTTCTCTTCACTGGCACAAGCTAGAGATAGTTATGTATAAGTATAACTAAAATAATGAATAGCTTCTCGGCAATCGAAAGAATGACTAATAAACAAGATTCGATACAGCAACAACAATAAAGCTTTAATCCCAAGGATACTTGACTGCAACACGTGTATTACACCAATTCTCATTGAAATCGTGACAAGATGAAGACGGGCCAAATGTGACCTATTTAATTAGATAAAAAGTTACCAGAACAATTTTTAATGGTTACATTTTCGTCTTAAATAGGTCACATTTTACTTCGTCTTTAGCTTGTGACAAAATTTGACCCGTCCTCAACAAGACTTATTGCATATATTGTAGAAATGCATTTTAATTTTTTAATTGTGATGCAGGAAATTCAAATCTGACGTACCAACTAGTGTGTCAAAAGTAGCACCAGATTTCTGCAACGTATACGTCGTCTCCAAGTCAAAGCTCTCATTAATGCGTCATGCTTCTCGGCCAGTTCGCCACCCATCTCCCCTTACTAGTCACTTGGAAAATCTGTACAAAGAAAAGCCGAATGTTATTCCTATTGTTGATTCACCGCCAAGACATAGTCTAAACTACATAGGTTCGTCTACTGCTACGGTATTATACTTTACTACATTCTTTTAAATCCAAGTGCCCCACAAATTCAGAATCCTTCTCAAAAAAAAAGGTGGGATCGAGGCACTTGAATTTAAAGGGAGGGAGTACTACTTCAGCAGATTCCTCCACAAAAAAAATGACAATACATCTGATCGCATGCAAGCAGGGGGAAAGTCATTCCAAAAATCGCCTAGAGAAGATCGGGATATAGGCATGTAAGTCTTATGAGGCCTTAAAAGTTTGATCTCAAGAATACGAAATACTTAACAGCTGTTTATCTCGCCATCAATTACTCCGTATAAGAAAATGAATAGAGCTAAGGTGTTAAATGCAGCTTCAAACTCAACGTTTAACTAAAAAAAAACTTGAAATAAATTAGAAAGCTTTCACAAAAATAGATATCAAGTGTTGGACAAGCAAATAAACTTAACTTAGATAAAAATAGCATATTACTCGGTAATTACATTTTCAGAGTTTTGTTAACCTACGTTATTAGACATCTAAAGCCAAATTCAACATTGTGGTTAAGAGAGAGATTGATAATATGACCTAAATGTTTAACAAATATTGACTCAGGTCAGGTAGAATAAATGAAAAGCTATTATTCAATGAGATTCCAGAGAGTGATACCGATATCTCCTTTGTAAGCTCGGATAGAACAAGCATCGACCACTTTTCACCTCGGCAGTATGACTACATGGATGTATCTCGCACGCCAAGGACATCAACCAGTTCAGACCGAAGTTCTGTATCAGTTCGCTTTGGACAAAGGACTGACATGACCTCCTTCCGTGACTTCTCATTTCTGTCGCAGGAAAGTGGAAGAACCTCCTCAACTATTTCATCAAACCTTGGAGTAAGCACTTCTCAAGTTTAATTTAACATATTATGAGTTAGATCATTCGATTCAGGACCAACTAAACTGGAAAGACCGGAAAGGATTATACTCCCTTTCCCTCTGCCCCATGAATTGTTTACTTTTCTCGTGAGGGGGATTTTAAACATTGTAAGAAAAACACGGCAGCGACGGAAGGAGTATTTTTTTTTTAACATCCATGAAAAGAGCAGACTCCCAAATAATTTAGTTCTCCCGTATATAGTCGTCACATACACATATATTTGAGTCACAATATCTGCAATGTAACCAATAACTGTGATGTTATTGTACATGCAAGTGGTTTACCATACATGTAAGTATGTAACTAATCATATGCAACTACATGTTCTTAAATTGAGCACAGGAGGATGTAGAAGATGAGATGAGAAGACTGAAGCTTGAGCTTAAGCAAACCATGGAAATGTATAGTGAAGCATGTAAAGAAGCAGTTCTTGCTAAAGAGAAAGAAAAACAAAAAGTAAGTCTCGCCTTCACGATTTTAGGTCTTCAATTGACACTACAACAGCATTACCTCCAAAGCCCAACGACTCCCGCCTATGTCGGATAAGGAGGTCCAAACTACGCAAACTTACCTTGTGTCAAAAACACAAAAAGGTCGTTTCTGAATGACTCGTAATGAAAGTTGCATCACAGAATGCATTGATACTCTGCTACTTCACGAATCAGGTTACAAGAAGTATAGAGCGTTTAGAAAACTTTTTTTTTTCTCTTTATTCTATCATAGTCCAAAGCCGTAGAATAGTGAGTCTTTGGCCCCCATTAGGGATGGAAACATTAATTGACATTACAGGTGTAATTTTCTGAAAATCACACATGTCTAGGCAATGGAGCTCCAACGATGGAAGCTTGAGGAAGAAAAAAGATTGGCTGATAAAGGAACAGCTGAGGAAGCTGCAGTGGTGCTTTCTGAAAGCATGAAACGTAGCAAGCCTTTAGAGCAAGGAGAAGAAATAAAACAAAACAGTGAAAATACCGAGGATACATCAACCTATGCTGGAATAAGATACAGGAAGTACAACATTGAAGAAATCGAATTGGCAACAGATAATTTTTCGGAGTCTCTCAAGATTGGGGAAGGAGGCTATGGCCCTGTCTTCAAGTGTTATCTAGATCACACAAACGTTGCAGTAAAAGTTTTACGGCCAGATGCAGCTCAAGGAAAAATGCAGTTCCACCAAGAGGTAAACAAACAAGCGCTAGCTACTTGATTTGTTTAAAGGGACATTTATTTCAGGTTAGCTATGTAATGATACAAGTCAATCATAAAAAGTTAACAATGAACACAATAACTTCTTTGAACAGATGAATTTGGAGGGAAGGAAGGGATACTTTCCACTATTTGCTTAGTAAGTTGGGTTGACGGTAAATGGAGAAGTCCATTTTCCTTCTTAGATGCCAAACTAAAATCCTTCCAGCAAATACGAAATTATATTGTTCATGTTTTATACTTCGTATAACTTCAGCCAGTTCAATTATCCTTTTTACCTGAATTATGTTACTTGGACACTAGTGTTTCAAAGTCTCTTTGTGATCCACTTAATTTTCTTTTAAAAAGCTTAATTTTATTTATAATAAAAAAAACAAGAAGAAGAACCATTGGACGCACACATACCGTGTATTCCTCGACTCTTCTGCGAAGTCAGTCCTTTGATTCTTCTTACTTCAATTGGGTGCAGGTTGAAGTATTAAGCTGCATACGACATCCACACATGGTTCTACTCCTAGGAGCATGCCCAGAATATGGCTGCCTTGTTTATGAATATATGGCCAATGGTAGTTTAGATGATCGCCTGTTTTGTCGAGGGAAAACCCCTGCACTTTGCTGGCAAGTCAGGTTTCGCATAGCTGCAGAAGTTGCATCAGGACTCCATTTCCTCCATCAGACAAAACCAGAGCCACTAGTTCATCGTGATCTTAAACCAGCCAATATATTGCTAGATCGGTACTTTGTCAGTAAGATTGGCGATGTTGGATTGGCAAGATTGGTGCCTGCATCAGTGGCTGATAATATAACACAATATTGCATGACTTCAGCAGCTGGGACATTCTGTTACATAGACCCCGAGTATCAACAAACGGGAGTTCTTGGAGTCAAATCCGATGTCTATTCCTTAGGTGTTGTGCTTCTCCAACTACTAACTGCCAAACCACCCATGGGATTGGCTCACCATGTCGATCTTTCCATCGAAAAGGGAACATTTCGGGAGATGTTGGATCCTTTGGTGCCAGATTGGCCGGAAGAAGAAGCTTTGTGCTTGGCAAAAATTTCTATTCGATGTGCAGAGATGAGGCGGAAAGACAGGCCAGATCTTGGAAAAGAAGTCTTGCCGGAGCTTAACAGATTAAGGGACTTCGCTGATGATAGAACACCGCCTTTCACGTTTTTTGTCACTACAGATGACTCCCCTGTCCACAGTCAGGCATCAGTATCACAGGTCAGTGACGAGGATATAACCACAGTTTGGTGACATAGTAACACTGTCTCATAAAGGACTCTTTCAAGCATAAAAAACGTAAAATGATTAGGATTTGTCTCACTCATAAGATTGTGTCGTACAAGACTGAAGACTCATCGTAAAACGTAAGCCTGATTTGAAATGTGAATACTAATGAGTGAAGCCTCTAACAAAGGACAACATTACCCACATCCCATCAGCTGCAACACTCTTTCCAAAGTACAGAACTGTTCTAATAACTTCAAATGCGTGACAAAATATAACTCAGAAAATAAGATTTAATAAGTTGTAATATTATGGTTGCTAAATATGTTAAAATCAGGATTTGTCAGATAAAAGTTGCATTGTCTGTTTCAACAACAGTAGTTGATCTACCATATCATATATGTAAAGTACAAAAATGGATCAATTACTGTCGTCTTGTCTCACAAGGTTGTATACACAGGAAAGTTGAAGACTTCAGTCAGTCCCGCTGGTTCTGAATGTTTTGAAAACTTCTTAACATAAAACAAATTTTGACTTGTAGGAGACTGTAAGTGATCCAGCGTTTGAGCATTCTGCCGCAAGCAGCTCAAAGGCTCCTTCATCTACATCATCACCAAAAGGTAAAAAGTAAAAGGCTACCATATACCATATCATTGAAATTTCCAATCAAAATGACAATGTTATCTTACTTGCACTCATTGTCTTATCTAACCTCACACGTTGTTCGTCACAACTTCAGGTGAGCCATAACGAGGATGGTATTGCGTACCCCATTTCAGGAATTACCAACCAATATAACCAACTGATGAGCCAAGATATTGAGAACAGATTTTGAATACAGTATGTGCAGGATAGCAGCACAGATCATTTCCCCAGAGACTCGTAATCTTGGTGCAAAAGTCGTCAGTACTACAATACTCGCTTCAACTGGTAGGGAGCCAATGATGTAGCAGAAAAGCCCTTCAGTTTTACACTGGTGTAACATGTACAATACAACTGCACAACAGTATTTTCCTAGCTGGTGTAGCAGAAAATTTCGAAGGAAAAGTGGCATCTACCCCTTCCAGAGAAAATATTCCCAAAACCTTGAGGATACGATATAAGATCAATGGATCATAGGTATATAGTCCCATTCTCTTGATTACAATGCCACATTGCTGATGAACATGTACATGTCTGCACCTGGTAAAAACAGTGATGCACTAGCTCGAGCTCTCTTCAAATTTCTTGACCAATTTCGACAACATATATTCTAAGTACACGAGATATTTCGTCTAACACAACATTTAGTTTTCTCAGTAGTGGGATCTATCTTATAGCATTCAGGATCCTAAAAAAAATGGTCATTGTGCCGATTTTTGTACTAAAAGAGTTACAAGAAAATTTACAGAAAGTATAATACTAATTATACTAGTGATCTTTTTCTCCATCCATTTCACTCAATTGGCCTTATATTTCAAATTCTCCTAACATAAGAAACAAAAATTAGCTAATTGACAGAAATAGAGGGAGTAATTTTTTTTTTTAAAGAGACACTGTTAAAATAACAATTCTCGGCCCTGTAAAGCACCCATCCTACCATTCATGTAAAAGTAAAAGAAATGTGATTGATGAACAACCAGAAAACAAGCATGATTACTTTGTTCTCATCATCTTTAATTTATCAACACGGAACGGGTGGCGGGTCCGAAAAATAAGATTGGGGGCGAACATGTAAATAAGCAATGTTTAAGTTACGGGTGTGGAAAGACAAGGTGAAGCCGGGAACAAGCCTCATTTTGTGATCCTAACTAAGCACAATAGTAATTAGTTAATGCAACCAAGACCGAGTTTGTAAAGGTTTTGAAGATTACCATGACCGCATTTTGCTGGTATTTATAAAGCGATATCAACAATACTAAGCGAAATTAGGTAATGCAACCAAGACCTAGATGTAATACAATACTCCCTCCGTCCCATTCAAGTTTCTATGTGAGTAATATTTAAATTAAAGGTAAGCAAATGATTGAGACGGAAGGAGTAACAGCCTCTAGTTTGTCATCTCCCTCCGTAATCGATAACAATAGAGAGGAATAACAAGTTTTAGTAATCAAAGATGCCAGTTTTGGTGAATAAAAGAGGCATGGTAAAAATATTTGTCACAATTATTTTTAAATAGATTAAATTCACAACTCAGTCAACCACAGTCCACATCAATTTAGCAATTTTATTAAAGTGAAATAAGAGCATATACAAGAAATATGATTAAAATTAAAATATATATACCTGAATTACAAGAATTGAAGGTGTTACTGCGACACTTGAAAAACTGACAATCTGACTCTGACATGCATTATGCATATCTTTGTCTCTGTCTCTTTCTGAAACGGAAATTCATAATGAGATGGTATAACAGTAACACTTACGAGTGAGTTGTAATAAGAACTGATAAGTGCGGGCCGATCCACTTGGCCCGCTATTTAAGCGGCCTAGTCATAATAATATATTATGGGTACTGGAAATAAAAATAGTCCTGCTAAAATTAATGGACGGGTATAGACTA
>JAOWBH010183622.1:0-28453 GCA_028566215.1 Silene coronaria
GCTAGAAGGTTCACGAAAGGTAGGGTTTCTCTAATCAGTTACCTTTGTTTGTTGTTGTACTATGATTGTTATGTTTACTATGTTATTGTGATGCGATGATGATGATGATGATGATGATGATGATGATAATGATATTGTTGTTGTGAAGGTGACGTTGCGAAGCCATTATCGGGAGATGGCTTTCACCCTCATGTATCGCTCCTTGTGACTCCCGTCACAAGGAGGATATGCACATTAATGATCTAGGTTCGCTTATTGCGATGAGCGGGGATTTTGTGGCTAGGCTGCGGTCTACCACCGACGGACGAGTTACCTGTTGCGATGGGTAATCTAATTCGTGGGTGTTGTGATGGTGGACTTGGTGGTGGATGTTTGTACTTTATTTCTTGTTACATTTCATTATTGATGGTTTACTGACGTGTTGGTGTCCGTGTTGTATTTTCTCTCTTTCTTGTTATGATCCATTTGATATTGCCTGAGCAGTCGGACTTTCAGGTGTTGTTGGTGGCTGCTTGGCTTTCAGGATGGGGCTGAGAGATCGTATCATTGTCGAGTGTGATGAAGGAGTCTCTAGAGCTGACTCTAGTGCAATTTCTATTGTAGTTTGACGAGTTGTAATCTTTCTTTATTCCAATGTTACATTATGTAAATTTATTAAATGTTTTCATTATGGTCTTATGATGTTTACTACCTCGGAAAACCGAGATGGTAATACCTTAGTCTATCAGGGAAGGCCTTGCTAAAGGCTTCTTGGTAGGGTAGGGTGTTACAAGTGGTATCAGAACGATGATTTTGGAACCTGGACCAATGAACCCAACTAAATGTAGAGAGTCTAATAAAATGAATCTGGTGTATGTGTATTAGGAGCACCGACGTATGTTTGATTTGGGTGAGAAGGCGCCCTCATTCCAGAATCCTAACCCTACTATGCTTAAACCAGCCACTCCGTGGTAAGGTAAATGTGTGGGAAGTAGGAGTTTGGGATGGGTAGTAGGTGGTCTCTGCTTATTGGTGTTAGTTGCATGGCCGATCTGTGCAGGTGAATAAGGTAAAACTTCTCCAACTTGAGAGAGGTCGCGCAATGATTTGTTGATGTGAGAGTCTAATATTTGTCGGCTATGGGTAATGTGTACCGTTGTAGTATGCTACTGAAGTGTCTGCACCGTATACATGATTGATGTTGTATTTACGTTCTTGAATTCGAGGGGTATCTCTTTGGGTGTCGGTTATTAGTAATATTAGGTCCGTCAAGAGGAATGGATAGCAATAACAACTTTCCAACGTAACTATACAGATTGTGCGTGATTAGTAGATGAGTAGAAGCTAACTTGTGATGAGTTTCAGACACATTCTGGACTCTGATCGGTGTTTACTATGATGCAGGAACGAGATTATACAACGAAAAATTTGAAACCAGCAATTTTTTGTGGGTACTCAATCAAGTACATGAGATACTCGTCCGAATGCGCCGCACTCGACCGAGCGTCAGAAAGGCAGTATCAAATTTGTGTTCTGCCAATTGAGCACTCAATCGAGTAACCTGAACATTCGATCGAGTGAGCGACACTCGACCGAGTGCATTGTTGCACTCGACCGAGTGCCCTAAAAACCAGGACATTCGACGGCCTTTCTAAATTATTAAAACACCTCTTTTCTTCATTATATTTCATTCTCACTCTTTCAAAAACTATTTGAAGCTTTCACTCTACAAAATCTAGGAAGATTTTTGTGCTTCCAAGTCGTTTAGTTCATCCCTGGTTTGTTTGCAATTCATCTCCATCCTCTTTGACAAGGTAATGTGTCTTCATCACTCCTTTGATTTGTTTAAGATTAATTAGTATTGATTTTGAATCCCAAACCACCCAAAATGGGCCTTGAATGTTAATGGGTAAAGCCTTACTCAAAACCCCGAATTGATGTAAAAATTGGCAATTCTATGCCCCGAACCCACTATAACTTGCTCCAAAAATTTCTAAGGTTTGCTCCAAATTTTGATTTTTGTTGTTTAAATCCGCCATCTATAATCAAAATTGAGTAGTGGATGCTTAAACTACACTACCTAGTGCCTATTTTTTAGTATAGTATCCGGAGAAAAAGTCTCAAATTCCGTTTTTCAAGCTATAAAATATTGACTTTGTTTTAGTACTCAATACCCGGGAAATTTTGTTGAAATTCGTATTTTGCTGCATGCCGAGGCTACAAAGAGAGTGCACTAAACGTAGTTGTCCCAATGCCGCCACGGGACAAGGTCAATCCAACCGCGAACCGACTGTCCCATCAGTGGATGGATACTGTATGGTGCAGTTTGCGAGTTTTGAGCACCGTAAGGCATTTATTTCTTTGTGGGATGTACCCTTGAGACATACCCGTTGTGTAGATATAACCATCTTGGAGAAGTTGGGCATTAGGAGGGATATATAACATATGTTTGAGATTTTGGGTTTAATGAGACTTTACCGACTTCGTAAGAAGTCCTATGCTTTCCTAACTCTTGAGTTCCTATGTGCACGACGTTGAGGGGAAGAGGGCGAGTTTCCGGCTCTTAAACCGGGATTTTGAGCTGGCTTTGGACGAGTTTGTCGACCACTTAGGGTTGGAAAAGTCAGAGGATGGCTACTTTCATACCATGACGGGGGATAGTAGAGCACCTCACTACCTACCTTTGTTCACCGGTCGGGCGATGATGAATGTGAGTGCTATGTTGATCAATGATATTCGGCATGTAGTTATTCGCCTATTTCTGAGGATGTTGACGTGCGTCCTCTACGGGAGGAAAGATGTGAGTAATTTGAACTCCCATCAGGTGATGATTCTAGTGTTCTACCTTAACTCTTTTAAGTCGGACCGCTTCTATTAAAGTGCCCCGTAAATTGTGTGTGCTGCACAGATGGCCCAACGAAAACACCGTCACCTTCACTATGGGGCCATCGTGACTCACTTGGCACAGCGCCTGACTAATTTTGAGCCACCGGCAAATCTAAAGGCTATGTTTGATGGCGTTCCTACCATTGACCGGGACTACCTACTCCACTGTAAGTGGTTGAGAGAGTTGGAGGATGGGACCTTAGCATGGAGGATTAAGGGGACGTTGTGGATGACCTTACCTGACCCGTACAACCTCCCTGTTATTGACCACCAAGCACCAGCCGAGGAGGATGACGATGTAGTCGAGATCCACCTCAGAGTTACCTCATTCCGGACCACATCCTCCTGGATTTAACTGAGCCTATTTTGCCCACTGCTCGTCGCAATGGGCCTGCCAAGACGCCACGCGTGACTCAGGGAGTGAGAGAGCCAACATGGCTTGTGACCGAGCCACCTTTTGTACCTCAGGACTATACTTAGTTCCTGTCTCAGTACCTTCACTACCCACCTCAATACCATCAGTACTCGCCGTACCCGACCACTCGCCATACCCGACTGTTCTTGACCCTAAGATGCAGATTAGCGAGTTTTCTGATAGGTTGAGCAACACATTAGTAATGAGGAACCTCCAGAAGATGGCACACCAACAGAACGTGGACACTACTTATGCTCAACCCATTTGGTGGACCGGAGCGGGTAATGATGATGGTATATTCTAGGCGTACGGGACCACTAGAGCAGCTTGGGAGACTAACCAGCTTAGTTATGATTGCCTCACTGGACCGTGGGGAGCTAACTGGGATAATCAGTTGGATGAGTAGGGTGGTTGGACGCATGAGGGCTATGGTGGAGATGCTTACTGTACAGGTCATGGTGATGAAGCAGAGACTTCTGGTACCGTATTAGGGGAGGACATGGATGAGGACGTCGGAGGGGAGGAGTGAGGCGATGCTTTATTATGTGGATGTATTATTTTTTCAGACTTGATTTAGTTCTACTTGTTGCGTTAGACTCGTACTATTTGATATTGTAATCGGCTATAAGGCCAAGAGTATTTGTTGTTCTTTCCTTCCTTAGACAATGTTGTTGTTAGACATAAGACCGTAGTTACAATTTGAGTATTTGCAGGTGATTACTAGACTTTTGCCTTCATTCCGAGAGGGAGAAGCATTCTGCTCGTTGATACTCGGTCGAGTCTACTGAGTACTCGATCGAGTGCTCTACACTTGATCGAGTGCGTTTACACTCGATCGAGTGCAGCCTACTTGAGCAAGTAACTTGTTTTTAACCTCGAGTGTGAGTAGTTATTAATCGGTATGATAGTATGTATAGTTGATGGATGCGTATAATCATGCTAAACCTTTATGTTTGTCCTTGAGCGAAACTTTTAGATGATATGGTGTCTCGTATTACTATTTACGTTGTGTTGTGTCTAAAATGGCGACGATCTAAAATGGCGACGATGTGACAATTTATCGTATTATGGAATGAGTGGTTGCGCATGGTATTGGATGTGTAATATGCAATGATGGGGATTTGAGTAATGGTAGTAGCAGGTGTACCTATGTGATATCATTTTTTTATGAATGTACAAAAGTTTTGAGTTACATTTTAATTGCCTCCACCCCTAACTGTTTACGTCGTCGGTCATTTTCATAGGTTCACTTGTTCAATTAGTCTTATACTTTAACCTCAAATGTTCACTTAGACACTTTATCGCTTAAATCAGTCACATTATTGATTTATTACTAAATGGAGACTATCTACTCGCTTGATGAGTAGACGTTAAATTGTGTCCAGCATGTTATTCCATTTTTCATTTTTTCGTTTTTCATGTTATTTCATTTTTTAGGATAACTTCATGTTATTTCATTTTTTATTTTTCCAAAACGGTTGTTGCGACACCACCAACCAATCTTGAAGGTGAACTTCGGGGACGAAGTTCCTTTTAAGGGAGATAGATGTTATCGCGGGAAGAAATTATAAAGAAAGGCCTAATAGTTGCATTTTATTCATATTGTTCTATCGCTACTAGCATGCATCATATGTATGATATGTTTACACCATGTTAATGTCCTTAATTGTTTTAGTAATATGACAAGTTCATTGAACCTTTTCTCCAGTAAATTAGTTGATTCGTGTTTAGCTGGTTCATGTTAAGTGTACTGATTCGTGTTTGTCGCGGTAGTGGTGTTTCAGTGGATGCTATCTTTTATTGTGGTGGTGGTGGAGGTATTGACGGCAGTTACTTTGTATATGTTAGCACGAGATTCATATTATCGAACTTGTAACAGATTGGGATGAGTACGACGGAACTGTCGCGATCTTAATTGTTGTATTCCTAGATATATTCTTCTACGTATCTATTCGATGTGTTCCTTGTTGTCTGCGCGGAGTGTAGAGAAAACTTCGAAGACGAAGTTCTTTTAAGGGGGGAAGATTGTAATACCCGTCACTTTGGGTACCAGTTGACCGACCCTTGACCAACTATTGTCATGGTTTAGGACCTTGGTTGGGAACGAGAGGGGAGAACTATTGCTATCTTAGGGTGTGTACTCGACCTAGTTAAGTGTCACTTGGTCGAGTGCATTTGGCACTCGATCAAGTGCAGCGTGCTTGCCGAGTGTGTTCAGCACTCGACCGAGTACCTCGACATCAGTGTGATATTTAATTACACGGAGGGTGCGATTCAAGATATTTCATTATTTCATTTTTTTTCCCTACTCTCTAAACCTAGCAGCCTCCCTCCCTCTACACTTCCATTACGTCCTTAAAAACTCACTTGAGACCATACTCCGAGATAGGGTGTGATTGGGATTTGAGCCACGGGATCATATCGTAATTACCGTCAGTGTCTAGATAACATTGGTGGTAAGTCTCTTATCAGTTTGTAATTGTTATCTTACCTTTTGTGATTAGTATAGTAATAGGATGATTATGGATTTATAATGTAGGCGTTGATATGATTAATTGCTAGGGTGACGAGACTGTATGTTATGGCTAGAGGGTTCGCGAAAGGTAGGGTTTCCCTACTCAGTTATCTTTGTTTGTTGTTGTATTATGATTGTTATGTTTACTATGTTATTGTGATGCGATGATGATGATGATGATGGTGGTGGTGGTGGTGGTGGTATTGTTGTTGTGAGGGTGTCGTTGTGAAGCCATTATCGGGAGATGGACTTCACCCCTATGTATCGCTGCTTGTGGCTCTCGTCACAAGAAGAATGTGCACATTACTAATTTGGGTTCGCTCGTTACGATGAGCGGGATTTTGGTGGCTAGGCTGTAGTCTACCACTGGCAGTCGAGTTACCTGTTGCGATGGGTAATCCAATTGGTGGGTGTTGTGATGGTGGAGTTGGTGGTGGATGTTTGTACTTTATTTCTTTATTCCACTCTAACATTGTGTAAATTTATTAAATGTTTTCATTATGGTCTTATGATACTTACTATCTCGGGAAACCGAGATGGTAATACCTTAGTTTATCAAGGAAGACCTTGCTAAAGGTTTCTCGGTAGGGTGGGGTGTTATAGTATCCCTTTGGAAGATAAGAATTAACTAGTATTGGAATTACAAATATCATTGTTCTATATAATTAACCCTATTAATTATTAACCTCATCAATTATTGTATAGGTTCTTAATCATTTGCAGAAACGATTTCAGTCGCCAATACTTTTGGCAACTGATTTCAGTCTCTTAGTATAGTCGCATGAGCATTTAATTCTTGTAGTGTGAAGGCGATAATTTATGTGTGATGAAACGATTCGTATAACGTGGTAATTTTCGTGAGAAATTTAAAATGTTATAAAGTATGTGAAGTTAAATTTTTATTTTCTTCTACTAAATGTTACTAAAAATTTGATTTCGTGAGTGTAACAAAAACGCTGACTTTTAGCCTACGTTGAACCACTTGGACGAGTTGGTTTGAAAATTAATGGCTTCAATTTACATGGTTAATCGCCCAAAAGGCATTTCACTAAGGTCACGTATGAACTCTTTGAATGTCCTCCATTGTTTGATTGTAACGTATACATTTTCGTACATCTTTTGTGAACTTAATTTAGGACGAACGAAGGTAGCTGATTGTTGGGAAATTATCTCCAATTTAAGGAAAAAAATACTTGTAATATATAGGAAATATAGTTACGATAGTATGATGTAAATACGTGTTACGTGTACTATCTCGACCAAAACATGAGCGCACCCTTTGTGTAACAAAGGGATTTAAACGAAGATAACTAATTCCATTTATCTAGCAAAATTGAGTTCAAACTAATTGAAGGGGACGGAAAATAGATCCCTCGAATTAATTATCCCCCCTTTCTAACGGGATTGATCTTGCTTAATTCTTGATTTCTTCTGGGATTTCCTTACGTAATGTAATCTACTATAAGTGGTATTGTAATACTACCAACCCCTAGCTGGGATCGCCAACACTCCCAGCCACCTCCGTAATGTTGTTCTCAGTCTAAGCGCAACCCTGCAGTAATCAGTTTACCGGAACTGATGGGTCTTTCTATGGATAACCAACGGGCTAATTAATTATAAAACTAATGCAGGCAAAAAAAGGATGTGATCTATATAATCAAACATGTGACAGTATCTTCATTTTTGTTCAACCATCACTTCCATTAAATAACATGATGGAAGTTTACTGTCTATGCCGAAATTTTCTGATAACCCTTTTCTGTTACCCCTATCTAACAAACCCGTTGTTTCGAAAGTTGATGTATTCAGCTGAAGTAATGTGGAGCAGCGGTTTAATCTGTTCAAATATGAGCTCGAATTCCTGCAACTCGACATTATTTCAGTCTTGGCTCTTCTCAGCTGGGAGTTTAAACTTTCAGACAAGTGATTGATTTCACTTTTATCAGAGGTTTTGGAAATCGACTTTGTGTTGCTTGAAACTCTGCTTTCAGCTTGTCGAAAGCATGGAGTCTGTAAGTAGTATAGCAATGATACAGCTTGTGGAATGCATGGAGTTGATGAAGCAACAATTTCGAGTCTTTGAACAAGCACGTCTAATGCTTCTTTCATCCACATATGTGGGCATAGTTTTTTGGCTTCGCTAACCATTACCCATTTGCGCTGTCGAAAATCTTTCTCAGGCCAGTAGTCCAATTCCTCTTCTACAAGCAATGGAAACATATATCCATCATGTAATGTATCTTGGTTTTTACTTTTGTAAATCCACTGTCCCAATCCAGTCTGCAATCAAATTAATCATAACCACAGTTAGCATGATTTTCTGAAAAATGTCGGATTATGATTCCATTATGTAACCAAATGACTCATTTAGTCATATGCAAATGATTCAGACATACAGGTAAGGTTGTTCGCATCCAACCCATTACCTCGCCATATAGGGTAGCCTTACAGGCATTAGGGTAATATTGTTGTTGACTTGTCGTCTATTACAATCATAAGATCCATAAATGTCCACAAGGGCGATTTGGTTTTGATGCTGACAGGGTTTGAACCCAAGTCATGAGTATCACGTCTCATGACTTTACCAACTAGACTAGTTGACATTTACAGTGTCCATAAGAAATAAGTTGAAATCCGAGATTTATTTACCTGAATACTACCAATTACACCGGCTTCCTCTAAGCACTCTCGTAAAGCGGCTTCTTGCTTTGATTCATCTTTCTCCCAACCTCCCTTAGGAAACAGCATTGCTTCACCCTTTTGTGAACTGACCATAAGGACTTCAAGTACTTCATGTATGGATGACGAAAAATTGTTTACCAATCTGTATGGTATGCATCTGTCCAATTTTGTCAAGCAACAAACATTTTTAATTAGCTACATCAAATTTTATATAAGACCGCTTTATACAAAAGTTGTGTAAAACGGATTCCTTAATACTAATATCGAGATCCATTTAAATAAAAAGTTAGCGTTTCTTAATCAATTATTTGTCTTACAAACTTCTTGCGTAAAGTTGTCTTATACTCCGATTAAAAATTTGTACCAAGTCTATAACAACACTTTTTTTTGTTAAACACTTTAATCAACCAAAATTTTCTTATGCTATTTATTTCATTTCAGATTGAACGTAAAACCATTTTATAAGAGACTTATTTATATAAGACCATTTTACAATTAATAAATACATTACCAATTGTCATATATAAAGTACTCGTAAATATGATTAGAGACGTAATTGGTTGATCACGTAAAATCGTTTTATAAGAGACTACTGCCCGAATTATTAGTAGATCCAAAATTTAACAACAAATGAAACAAAACCCAAAGATCTTTAATTTGGGTCAAATTGACATACATTAGATTTGATTCCTTCATTCTAACTTGAAAAAGAAAAACTCATTAGGAACTCTTTAACTCATAAGAATTTGTTCTGATTTAATCAGAGGTTTTAGATTCGACAGTCCAAAATGCATCCCCGTTAAAAACTCACAAAGGAGCGCGTTACCATTATACCATACCACACACCTTTGTGATCTTTTATGACTCGAATTCAGACTAAACCGCATGTTAATTATACACTAAAAACATAATAAAACATGGAAAAAAGAATGAAATCATACCCAACAACTTGACGACGACCCAAATGATATCTCTGCAATTCTCTACCAATACGTGAAGGAACATGAACAAGTTTCTTTAATTCATTCTCCATTTATTTTATTTTTTTAAAATTCCACAAAAAAACCCTTTTTTATATTATTTGCCAAAAATATATTTATAAAGGATAAGTACAGCAAATAAAGAGAGTTAAATATAATTAAAAAGAGTTGTTGATATGGTTTATATGGATGGCAAAAATGATGAATGGTGTAGAAATGTTTAAATTTGGAAATACTCTTAATGATATGATACGTATTTATATGGAGGAGATTAAAAGTCAACGTGTTTAGTTATTTGTAATAAAAATAAAAAATAAATGTGGAGTGGAGGTGAGTAATGGGAAGGTTACTAATCGTTTACTTAGGCGTATGCGTTACGCGGATTGGAGCATTTGATCTTTGAAAACACGATTTCATTTCTTGATTTTATATTCCACAACCTAATTCATATATTTCTACTTCTATTATTCTATTATTTGAGACACATTTTGCCTTCTTGGATGTAAAATTGTCTTACATAATATTTAATATTATTATAATTTTCTGTCAGAAAATGATAGGGACTTGTTAAATCCCGCGCACAATTTCCCAAATTTACCCCTTATTCTGAGTTTACCTCCTTGCATTTCCTATCCACAAAGAACCCTAGAGAGAGAGAGAGAGACCACAACAGCCGCCCTCCACCCGACCCACCGGACGTCCGGCAACAAAGAAAGGAGGAGGGAGTTGAGTCAACGACAACGTCGGTATTAGGATATGTCGACAGAGAAGCGGTTGGGTAGGGTGGACGGGTCAATTAGATTTATCGGAGTATGGTGGGTAAGGTGGTCGACGGCCTGGATGGGTAGCATAGGGTGGAATGGTCGACGACGCAGAGGTCAAGTGGTCGGGTGGTTGGATAGGTAGTGTTAGGTCGACGACGGTGCATTGACGGATAGCGGCTGGGTAGGGTACTCTGGTGCGTTGATGGGTCACAAACTTATCGGATTATAGTGCATATGGTGGTCGACGGCGAGGAGATTAGGATGGTCGGGGATGGGGAGGGGGTGGCAGAGGGTTGTCATGAGGAATGTCGAGTTTTTGTTTGGCGGAAATCGTGAATCAATTTTTTTTTATTATGAAGGCCAGTGGTGGAAAAATAGTGAAAAGTGTGCGGGATGTAGTAAAATCATGCGCGTGATTTTAGCAATTATGATGGTACCTTTGTTATGATGAGAAATAATGTAAAATGCTCGTGTAGCTTGGTTTATACTCCGTAAACTAAATAACGGTTCTCAAACGTCTAATAAAGCTCAACTCCACAAATTTGTTTTGTAATAGTGGCTTTATGGTATTGGGGATCTAAATTACTTTTATGTACATAATTATTCATATTTAGATTGAGATGAGTTAATTAAGTTTTATAGTAAATGTATTCATTTGAAGACGTTGAAGTCGGATATGCAACAAAAGAGAATGTTATTATGTTGTCTTATATCATTGATTATAAATTGTGGGTGTTAGTTATGTCAGATGGTGTCATGATACAAGATTTGATATATGAAGGTGAATAATGCATTTTCTAAAATTCTGTGGGATCTCAAAATTATAAAATGTTAAAAAGTTAATTATATATAAATTGGGTCAATTGTAATGGTGATACAGACATAAACCAGAGATTTTAGTAATCAAGTGTAGTTTTCAATAGTAGTAATAATTGTAGATAAAAAATGAAATCAAGTAAAGGCATGCATATTATACTAGTGGGTGTCATGAATAGATGATATATCAACTACGAGTAAGTAATAAATCTTCTAGAGTTTGATACTACTAGTTGGTGGGTGCATCTGGTAATGTAGTATTTGTATTTGTATTTGTATTTGTATTTGTTTTTGTATTTGTGGACGGACGTCAATAAATATCTACTACCACTAAAAGTAAGCCTAAGTCATGGTGTTTTGGAACAACTCGCTTTTGCGGCTTTCTCCAGAATCATACCGCAACTTGTTTTATACTACGGACTCTAGTAAGCTCAATCTAGCGTGACACATGACATTTCATCTACCTTTTTTTGCATGGTCCAAATTGGAAATACCAACACTAATCAATTTACTTTATTCTTTTTTTGTGTCGATTAAACTATCCTCCCTATTAATTTGACTTTCATTTTTAGTGAATAAATCAATTTGGTCTTTTAATATCATGGTCAAAAGTTGGTTACAAAGTCTGTATTTTTATTTTATTTTTTTAAAAAAAGATAGTTTAATTTTAATTATTGTAAAAGCACAAAAGCTTGTAAGAGACAATTTCTCACTATGTAATCGAGAGATTAGATATCATTATTCTGTATCCTATTATGTCGTTCTCACGACCCTAAAAATAGATTCATTTTCCATGGAATCGAGGATGAAAAACAGAATCTAAATAAAAATTGCTTAAAATAAGTTAACTTTTGTAATTGAAATGGTTATTATTAAATAAAGCAAAATTTATATTAATCTTATGGCTCGAGTTTCAGACAATAATCTCAATTAAATGACTGATAGTGTCAAAAGGTTGGGTCGTTTTAAGAAAATGGATGTGCTTTGGTGCTGGATTTGACGGCTTCAATGGTATGGAACTGTGTTAGAAAAGGCTGGTACCATGAGAGTATGAGACGGAGTTAGGGTAAAATTGTAAAAATGGTTGTAATCTCAATTTCGGTAGCATGGAACTATGTTGAGGTACAACCGTACAAGCTTGTGGTCTGGGACTGGACTAGTATTTTTTTTATTTATTTTTTTTGGAAAAAACTGTCCATTTATAAAATACGAGGTGGTATCAAAAACAAACTTTGTTATGTATTTAAATAAGCTTGGTGTTAGGCGTATTGTTAATTGACTGGTCCTACTGACAGTTGCATTCTGGGATCAGCAGCTGGTTTCAGATCATGCTAATTATGTCGTACAGTACATTGTACAAAAGACGTGAAGCAGAAGCTTACAAAAATTCCATACACCAGTTATATGCACAATTCATACACAATCTCCTCGTCACAGCTTAGTTGTTAGTTCATCCTGTAGGAGAATCTCGTAAATGTCTGTTCTTAGATTAAGCTCCTTCTCCCGCATCACTTCCTGGAGATCTGACAGCTCTTTCGCACTTAGAATGTTGTTCAGCTTCTGAAAACCATCTAGCCATAGCGTTTTTGACCTGAGAGCAACCAATATATATTATCGCATTAAAGCCATTGATAAACAGGAGTAATTAAAGAGAGAACTCGTACAAAGACTAGGAGATCCGAAATGTATGCAAGGAGATCCAACACGAAAGCAATTTAGATAATGTCCCTTGTATATTTTTACATTATGAAAAAATCTCCACCTAAGAAACGATTTGAGATGTGCCATACAGTTCTTCGTGCAATTGGTCCCTCGCTGTTGAGGTTGCACATCCAGACACAGGTTTACGTAGGTACAACTGTACAAGCCTTCAGTCTTAACAAGGAATTAGCGAACACCAAAACATTATATACAAATTTTCATGAGCCAATTATGAGGTTGTGTCCTGATATGATATCCAGAGTTTTTAGCAAGTGAATAGATACTCCATCCATTCAAATCTAAGTGCCCTTGCCTCCACCTTTTTTGTGAGAGACAGGGCACTTAGATTTGAAGATAATGTAGATTATCGATAGGATTTTAATTTAACTGGGTCAGCCTCACATCATATCATCATTGAGAAAGTGACTTAGCTAAGGTCATGGCTGTCATCGAAGTCATAACCACAGTTATGACCAAGAACAGTAATTTCGTGTTTAGGGCTAAGACTATTGGTGCCATAAACAGGATTCAATTGACTATATTAAATGGTAACAAGAAGTTTTTCCACACACATCTTGACTTATGCTCACCATACATGCACTCAATTACTCATGCATAGGGCTGCCATAGGCAGACAGCTCCTTTATGTAATCCTTCCGTGCAGTTCACTCAAACTCTACTTTAGTTGCTTCCTTGGCCTATATAATCATTAATCACCCATACATATCAAGAATCATGAATACTTGCTTATTCGAAACACCGTGTTTCTCCCTCAACACACTTCAGCTTCCTAATTGACACAAATCCGTGATCAAATCTTGCCTCCAAACTTATTAATAAAGCATTATGTCCGCACAAAGGACATAAAGTAGCCTAGTTTACGGGACAGGACTCCAAAACAGTAAAATGTATATGGCAAAATCACATTTCCTCCGTCTCATTATGTCTGCTTGTTAGTTGTTATTCCTCTTAAGAGTTTGTGTCCCCAAATGTCTCTGTGGTCTCTGCACTTATTATCAAATCAGATAAATTGACTTCCACTTAAAATGACCTTCAAATAAAATAATTGACATAAGTTGTAAAATAAAATAAAATAATGATGATTCAACTTTACAGTTTACAGTTCTAAACTTTTGAGGCCATTAAAATGATTTATAATTCGTTCATTAGAATCATTACCAAGTAGAGGTATGATTTTCCATCACACAGCCACAATCTTTTACTAAAGCTTAAATTGTGCAAAGTTTGGTCAAGTAAATTATTGGACAGAGGAAGTATTTGCTAAACCTAGTCAGGACACTAGGTCAGGGATATCTGCAACCCACTTTCTCCGACAAAAACGTCAGAGCTGACATCCATCAATCCCACAACCAGGTGACAAAGTGGATTGAAAACAGGACACAAAAGGGGCACCACTCAAGTTGACCAATAAAATGATCCCACCTGTCTAAGATCGCATATTGTATTGCGCTTCTATTATTTATTTATTTCAGAGAATGAGCTTGCATAATAAAAGACCACCAACTATTCATAAGCAAATTGGAGTAGCCATTCAAACATTTAACTGAATCACATTGGTGGCTGGCCTACGTAAATGTTTGCCTGATAAAACCAACCACATGTTAGCCTTATTACATGATCACTATGGACTAACACTTCGACAAGAATCGTGTTCTCAAATGTCACAACTCACTCAAACTTTCCATGACCAGAGACATCCTAGAGCACTCCACTCTGGTAGTTAAGGATCTAAGGTAACAACAGACCAGGATAGCCAAACGATTTCATATTATAATTGTAACATGAATCGACATTTCCAATTATTTCATATCCAGAGCTACTCTATTAGCAAGTATGCAAATCATTTATACAGTATAGACAAATACATATGCAAACAGACTTAACACGTAAGAAAAGCACGGTAAACAATTCTGAAAACAATATTAAAAGAATTCATAATGTCTTACCATGGACATGCATGGATAGCCCGGAAAAAGACTCTTCTTGCAGCAGATATGTTCCCCATATCAATCTCAAATGCAATATAAAGCCGCCAAAGGAAGACAGAGAAACGCAACTTATCATTTGTCAACGCTCGCTCAAACAATCCATGGATCCTATGTTGAGAGCCACCTCTACTCAGCTCATATGACAGGGCGAACAATGCAAGTATGATTGATGGTTTCCTGTGGGCATCAAAAAGGGAAAAGTTGAAAAGGCAAACAATAGAAAGCATATAACCAGAATTAAATATGAATATAATATTAATCACTGTAATGATATCCTGAAAACTACAAAGCTAGCCAACCAACTATATTCTTGGCTTACCATACTAAAGGGTCAAGCCAAAAAAGAGGACAAGGAGAACAGCCATTAATAAATAAAAAGGAGCATCACAAAAGAAGAGTAGAAGACAAGTGAACAAGAAGCCCTTACATTAAAAATGAATCGTAAACGAACGCCACACAGCTCCTAACTAGGAAAGCCTTTTCAAACAGCAAACCACTTATCATATTCGATTGTGGTGTCCACATTTTCTAGTTGCCAACAACCTGTTACCTCTTACCATAAAAAGCAACTTGATTTCAGTTTCCTTTGTTGTGCTTTAGAGTGCTTTAAACTACACCTCATGGAGATTAGAATTTCCTAACCCTCGTGTTCGTCTCCTCCCAACCAAGACTTCAAAAAACATCTGATCACTCCCAAATAAAAGTTCACATCGTCTCCAACAGTCTCGCATTTTTGCCATGGTCGACTAGTCATGGGCTAGCCTGCTTACACACCACTATGACTACATCCTCCAGAGTCACACTATTGACCCTAATGGTCAGGTTTCATTTGCCGCCACAAACCGACCAAACCTCCTCTTCGAATAACAGCAATCACAAGTAACTTGTCGAGCACTTTCCAAAACTATCGGCCACTGCACAATAACCATTCTGAGAAGCGCTGCCTTAGACTTAGTTTATGGCTCCTTCATGCTTTGTCCTTGAACAAAGATCACCGATACATTATCCCTCTAAAAACTCTAAATCTAAACATCAGTCCTTAGATTAGATCGAACCTCAACCAACCTTCTATGCCCCCATACTGTTTCTTCACAACCATTGCGCCAAAAATTTGGTCGATACCTCCACAAAATGCAGTCGCGGGCAAAATCACCCTTCGTTAAATGGTTTGTTTACAAGATAAAATACTTTCCTTCAGTGTGGAGAGGAATTCCTTACGGGCTCATTAAAGAAGAGAGGGACATCAAAGATGACGAAATTTGAATTGAGAAGGAGAGAGGAGAACGACTCTCTTTCATATCCTCTCTCTCTTCTCTCTACGGAGAGAACATGTTGCCAATAGAAACTAAAGAATTTGTTTAACAATTTACCATCAACAATCAGCAAGTCAACTTTTTTAAAGAGCATATATGTTGAAGATAACAAAGCAGGAAATAGTAGAACAAGCGTATTAATTAGTGGGGTTGATAACTCGATATAGTCGCACTCCATTAGTCCATTTATTCCGCTTGCACTCCTTTTTATTTTTTATTTTTTGTTTCAAAAGGGGAAGAAAAAAAAAGTCTCCATTTGCTATAAATAACTAGTAAGAGCTGGATAAATCAGGCAAAGAACAGGTAAGACTTAAATCACAGCTGACTTGCCTCCACAGCCACATCTTCCATCATTGTTTCACTCTCTCAAACCTACTGCTCCCTCCAACCATTTTTACGGGCATCCACAATGGTAGAACCTCCTTACTTACTGCTACAATTCATAATTTCATACGTACACGTGATCAATTAAAAAAAATCAATCCTCCGAAAAATTTAAGTCTCTTCCCCTTAACAGAAAAAAAAATCTCCAACTAATTAAAAATGGAATGCACCTTCTCTCAACTTTAATTAAAAATGGAATGCACCTTCTCTCAACTTTTAGCTAAAGAAGCAACTCGTACATAAACGAGCTACTCTTACACAAAGAGTGAACGATAATGGATGATTCTTAATAAGGAGCTCCTTAAGGACTACTTTAGCTAAAAAGCCTACATTGTGATTAGTGAATGCCCTAAATTTCCTACTTTTTGAGAGACGAGAATTAAGGGGGACACAATATGTAGAGGAAAACACCTACCGCCATTGCATTCACGTATCACCAGGGTTACCTAATTCGTAATACAACCAATTCGAATTTGTAATACCAATACGCAATTCGCTCAGAATTGAGCATAATTCAATGTAATTCGAACTCGTAATTCGCACGAATTGCTTTCGCAGCCTGGTTGAGCGTCACTACCCTGCAGACCGTCTTATTCACAAGTGTTTTTGAGCGGCAAGGACCTGAGTTATAGTAAACTAAATCTAAAAGACTGATATTCATGTGAACTGTATTGATAGATATTGTTGGTTGCTTCCAAGGGTTGGTTTCCTGCATTACCGATTTGTCAAGTAACACTACCTCAGCAGATTGAGAAGGACCTAGGAACCTACAGGAAAAAAGTAACCCCACCCCCTCCTCCTCCTCCCCAAAACTTCTGCACTAGTGTACTCGTAAAATTTCATCTACCCGAGTACTTTCTCATGATGTTATACACAGCTGAACACAAACCAATGCTTGGTGTTTGACCTTCCTCTACAAATAAAAACTATTAATTTGTCCAAAAAAGAAAACCTCTCAAAAAGTTTGTCGCGCCGCAGCCCATTCATAGCTAAAGCTGTACCATATACCTTGGGAAACACACAAGTTGACCTTCCTTTTTTTTTTCTAAAAAGTATGATGTACCAACACAAGTTGTTCCTCAAATGTGAGCACACAACAAAGGAGGTCAGTTGTACATGCCCTCACCCAGGATATAGCAGTAAAAGGGGTTTTGGACAAAATTCGATGAGAAATGCAATAATTATATGCTACTTGGCAATAGATTAGTGTCGACAATTTAGTGACAATCAGCTACTTCAATTTATTCCATTATACTACAAAGCCTAAGAATCAATCGGCTCCCTGCAAATGGTAAGGGGATTACCTTTCCAGCTTTGCTTCAACCAATAAAATAGATAGGCATGACAAAACTGTATGCATGGGATATTAATGAGATACATTTATATGAATATAGATCTTCTTTTGTCATTCACAGAGAAATAAAGATCTTTTATGAGTATGGGTCTTACTTGTGCCATAGGTCATCGAAGATCCAACGGAGTTTGTTGGGTACAGTATGCAGATGGCTAAGACGCACCAGGGAACAAAAAAGTTCTGGATTGAAGGGATATATTTGCAACCCTGATAATACTGATTGTAAGAGTCTTGACATTGTTGCTTCTTTATGATGCCTTTCAAGCATCCTCACTTGATAGTTGAGCAGAAATTCAAGCTGATAGCTTCTTCTCTTTCTCTCTACAACAATAATCAGGAATGCAGCTAGTTAAAATAACTCTACGAAAGCGCTCTTAACATATGAGATAGAAAAGATGCAGTATAAAAAGTTCTGGTTAGCTCTGCCAATGTATGATGAAATACTGCAGGAGTATGGACTGCAAAGTGCATAAACTAAGTTAACTAACAAACAAGTAGACACAGCACAGTTCAAAGTTGCATATACATTAACCATAACCACAGAATTATCCCGGATACATAAGGACTCGGCGGTTGGATGTACACCGTCTTACTCATGTGTTGTTAATACAGAAAGGTTGTTTCCTTTCTGATGACCCAAAATGAAAGTTGCATCTGGAATTCATTGAATGACTCCTGGTTCACAATAGACTGCAAAGTGCATAAATTAAGTTAACTTTCAAGGAAGTGGACATAGAATTGTTCGAGGTTGCATATACATTTAACCATAACCATGACAATAACAGCAAGAGCAGTACCCGGGACTCCGGGAGTCATAAGAGCATGAGGTTGTTGGATGTACAAAACCTTACCCATGTGTTAACACAAAGAGGTTGTTTCCTTTCTGATGACCCATAATGAAAATTGCATCTGGAATTCATAAAATGATTCCTAGTTCACAACAGAAATATGTGCAGCGAGTTTAATGAGCCATTTTCACCTGTCTGATGTATAGCGTCAATGTTGTGGATTGTTGTCTATACAAATAAAAAAAAATCTGCTATGCTGCTAGATGAGACATGGGAACGCCTTTCACATTAACCATTATCAAAGCAAAAACAAATCCTATAGTATAGGCGTTTCAAGACAGAAGCTGAACTACACAAGTAAAACTGAGAACAATCAATCTGAATATCTGATGAACATTAGACATGTCTGAAGTATCCCGAGTAATATCAGGATCCAATCCATACAGGAAAAGGCCATGTCTAGCCATGCTCCATATACTAACGTCATAGTTGAAATGACAAGATGAGAATGAGGCAATGAGCTTGCTATTAATGAAGATATAAAAGGAGCAGGACCTCGCGACAAATGAATTTCTTTCTTTTAAAAACTTTTGTTGAAAGGTGCAGCGGCCATTTTCTGGACACTAAATGCTTTCTACTCGGGAAAATGTACAGTAAGATGACAATTATTTTGAATCGATGGGATAAATATAATGATTTCTACCCTGGTATTTATCCAAAGACTAAAATACTCAGCTTACTGTTACTGAACTTAGAAAACGGAGGACCTTACGTCAAATGGATTTCGTCTTTCAAAAATTTTGTGGAAGCTGTGTTGGCCATTTTCTCGGCACTAAATGCTTTTCTGAGTTTATGTACAGTCGAGTGACATTTATTTTACGTTGGTATCTCTTCATCTGAAGAATTATACTATACTGACAATCTAACTGCGGGATCCATATCCAGGAGGTTATATCATCCAACTGTATTTCAGGGTTTAGACCTAGTCACATTTAGGCTTCCACTGATAAAGAGGAAAGACGCATTTGAGGCACAAGCACTTATCACTTGAGATTTGAGAAATTATAATAATGGACTTGTGAAACCTATCTGGCTTAAGAAGACTTTAGCAGCTCTATATTCCCTCACTATCATAAAAGATATTTTTTCTTAAAGCTCTTATTTACAAAAATTATATTGGCGAATGACCTAGAAGAAAACAAGCAGACATGCAGAAGAGAGAAGACAATTGAGATCTAATAGACATATCATGGATCATGACTGATAGCATGTATACGCAAAACTGATACCTGGAAGCACCATAGAAAGAGCATCAGAGAGCATTTTAACTCCAGCAGCCCATCCAACCGTCAACTGTTCAAACAGAGCAGCTGAACAGACAAGAGCAACAGAGCCATCACTTACAACTTCACGTACCCATAAAGATCTTATGGCATTTATGTGCTCCTTGAAACCTTGGTGTGCCCTGAGCAGTTGTGTGCTTGGAGGTCGCCCTTTATATGGGATGTATGCAGTACCACTTCCTAAGCAAGATAATATGTGCATTGCACGTGAGGTAGACTCTGAGTTGCTACTAACACTAACAGCAAGTTCCATTTCTGAGTACCAGAGATAAAGCATCAGGGCAGACTGATTTTCCTGCTTGGGAAAAAAATAAAAAGATTATGGTGTTGGTAAAGAACCACAAAACTAAGTTAAGATAACTTGAGAAAAGTACAAGAAAGGTTTGAAATTGATTAAAAACAACCTGCAGTATGAACAATGACGAGAAATTCTATCAGAAGTACAAAGAAGGTTTAAGTTTTCTTAAGCTATTGTAGCTTGTTTCCACTTGAGGCTGTTTAACTAACTTATCAAACAAATAAAAGTAAGCTAACTTCATACTTTTTAAAAAGTATTAACCAAACTATAAACCAGAAGTATGCAAAAGAGGGGACTGATAAGATAGAGGTGCCGGAGAAGACATATTACCAAGTGCAGTCCACTTATTGATGACAGTGCCATGTCAAACACTTTTCTGGCAAGGTCAATATTCCCAAAAGCAGCCTCCCTCCGTGCATAAACTCCACATAATAAGACATCCTAGTAAACAAATGTACCAAACTTGGTGAACAACAAACATATGAGGTCTTTCAAAATAAACGTTCTCCCCAATTTCAAATCAAGGAATACTGAATCATGGTTATCAAGTACTTTTCTCTCAGCTCACACACAATGACACAAGTAAATAAAAGAAACTTCATTGAATATCAAAATCACCTGACGATCAGTTTTTAAAAGGTTCTTTGCTAAAGCACGAGAAGGCATAGCTGTTTGTTGCAATGTATTGAATCCCCCTTTAGCCTTTTCTTCGGCACATAGAATAGCCTCTTCTAACTTGTAATTCCGTGGGAAGACTTTTAAACATAGGAGAGCTGCATTACGCAGAAAATTCATTATTTCTCTTCTTGCAAAGCTATCTGGACTTTGCAGCAGAGATTCCAGGCTGAGAGTGCTTGAGCCACTTTCTAGTTTTCCAGCACCATTCAAATTTCGAATATACTTTGAAATAGAGTCAGGAAGTGTTTCCAAACTCAGAATTTTCTCATTCCAGCTTGAAGCGTTTGTGGAACTGCTGCAACATAGACAAAAAATTATAAGCCAGCCACCTTATGAAGAGATACAAGCTATAGAAGTGGAGACCAAAGAACAAGGCTGACTACACTAAGTAACGGAAAATATACAACTCCTACAGAAATGAACAGCTTTCACCACAACAGCAGCATCATTACTCTACTGTCGCAAGGCTCTCGCAAATGGTAATGGTTATTGATGGGGTCAAATGTAAGCAACCTGATCCCTCTGCAAACACCATGAGGTTGTTTCCAAATGATTAATAATGAAAGTTGCAACGAGAACCACATGCATGATTGCTACTTTTCGTGGAGAGAGAGAGGGAGTTCAAAAATTACCACCACAAAATAATTAAGCACGCATCAATAAACCCAACTAATGAAAAGGGTCACCCCACAAATGTGACACTAGCAATAAAAAATCCTTTGCATAGCAAATTTTAATTCCTTATATTTCTTCCATATATACCACCAAATAGTCAGCGACAAGATGAGCCACACTGGCAATCATAAACTCTCTCCATCCTTCTTTTGCAGGCCATGAAATATCTTTGACTTTTGAAGTTTGAACCAGAACCATCCCAAACAAAGAGATAAATATGCCACTAAGCTAGAGCCCAAGGACAAAAGACCAAGAAATAATCAAAAGTTCCTCCCTCAAAGCACTAACTACATTGAATATTCTTTCCAGCATATCCTAAGTACTGACTTATCTTCAAGAGCACAGAATAAGAACTATTTGTATCCTTGCTCAAAAACATTTCATCCTCTCTGTCATGTTCAACCTTCATTCTTGTAAACAAGGTCCAGCTGTCCTTAGACAGCATATAGCTAGATAACTGTTCAATCAGAATATAAATATTGTGTAACACAACTGCCAATAGTGCCAAATTAATATTCCATCACACAATAATCTGCTCCAATGCTTTCCATGTTAACTTTCACGTCTTTAGAGTAAACACGTGTTAGTCGTACAAACAAAAACTAAACGAGATAATACGCCAACAAACAAGTGTATTAAGATTCCGAAGCGCTTATACCAAATAGGAAGATTTATTTAGCAGGATTGAAATTTAACAGCATTAAGTAAAATGAGCTGGTTGGGAATACTAACCATTGAGATACCTCCACACCAAAGAAATCGATGAACTGCACAACAAGAGATAAACGAGCCTCGGGGGAGCTCAATGAGAAAAGATAGTCACTAACGTCCTCAAAGAATATGACTCTAGAAAGCTGCTCATCTGCTTCTAACATTTCTTCGTCGCCAGGGGAGACCCCTGCAATGTTGGTAAAAATCATAAGGAACCCCAACAACCACAGTGTTCGGAAAATTATGTAAGCTTTTTGTTATAAACAAGAGTGAATAAAAGAATAAAGCACGCAAACATGTCAACGCAAAAGAAAAAACAAAAAGCTGTTATAGGAAGAAGTACCAGAGCTCCCACGAACAGGCATCCACTGATCACGATCTTTCAATGACTCCTCCTCTGACCATCTAACCCATGTTTTTGAGTCATGGACTTCACTATTAGCCTCAGCCCCAGCATCAATACCTAGCATCCTAAGCAAAGAAGAATCATCCTCTTCAAGATTTGCATCCTCATCCTCTTTTTCTTCTTCCATGCCTTCTACAGCCACATCAGAATCGTCTGCTTTGGAATGGGGTGAATTCTCCTTGTCATTAGATGAAGGTGCAAACCACCCAGTCCAGCCCCCTTGTTCATCCTCCTCTAAAGACGTTTTCTGAAGCAGCCTTTGTCTTGTTTCTTCCTCTTTCTCCAACCACGTAGACCAGCCAAGTGCACCATCTTCTCCAACTCTTGCACCATTACCATTCCAGAAATGCTCAAACAAACGTTTCTTGCTCTGCTCAGTTAGATGTAAAGGAGGACAGAATAAACAATATTCTATTTCAGCCTGAAACAAGGCAGTCGCTAACTCATGATAGCCTGCTTGCCACTCAAACCTGCAGAGACTGAGAAAGATATCAACAATACCATGTTCAATCTCAATGTCCACATGGTCTACACAAGGCCTTGCCTCAGCTGGATGACCCTGCACAAGCAACAAGACCATAATCAACTAGCTGGAAAATATAAGGTATTTAAAATCGTGCACCCATAAACACATCAGTACGAAGTAGAGACAGGAAACGAAAAAAACAGATCCTCTTATTCGTCCTGGGATATTATTTGATTGAACTGTCGGGTTCAAAATAAGGAAAAACAAATACAACAACAGCAACCGTAAGCCAATGTACCAAGGGCTTCCTAGAACTGTAAGATAACAGAAGGGTGGATGTACGCAACCTTGCCCCTGTGATAGGAACATAAAAAGGATGCTTCTAGATGGCCTAAAAATGAACGCTGAATCAATAATTTGTTTTCTGCTCAACATTTTATCATTTTATATAGATAATGGATTCATCCACTTAGTTGTACTCTTCCACCTAAAATTTCAAACCGTAACTCTATTTCGTTGGGGTTGCCATTACCCTACCAAACATTGACAACCACCACCCTACCTAATGACATCATCCCCACAAAGATCACCTCTATCACAATGAACAAGCATGACTACCGTGAACATAAGGGAGTTCTTTTGCATGAATAACCAGAAAAGAATGTGCTAGAGTATGAGAGCCTGGTATCATCTGGCACATCTATGGTCATGCCGAAACAAAGGACAAAGGGAGAGGGCGAGACAAAGAGCCCGGTATCCAAGATATGGTCCAAATACTGGGAGGCGAAGACAGCAGCTAGTAAATGACACATAGGTGGTTGAAGGTTTAGAGACTAGAGAGGAAAACTGTAGAGCTCACTGACACTACTGCTATGGCTGTTACCAGCAAAAATGCACCAATAAAAAAAAGGACTTATCCTTTGTCTATATTCTCTAGCTCCACGACCTTTCTTTATTAGGGCCTTTTAGACAGTTGGTGAGTTTCAAAAAAGAAAAAAAAAAAGAAAAAAACTGTATGGATTTTTTCAGCATCATAACTACAATCCAAAGAATCTCTTGCTCTAAGTGAGAGTAAGAGGTGTAAGATTGGTTGTTCCCAAGTGAATCATAGCTGAAAACAGAACAGCTATCTTCTACTACATGATAAACGAATTGAAGAGGGGTCTAAGGAGTCGAAGAACAGAGCCAGAAGCAAACTTAATGAACATAAGTATGAGAAAGTGTAATCAAACTATTTACAAATGTGGAATAACTGTGCATGCAATAAGCGAATCAGCATAGAAAGACAACTCAGAGAAATAAATATATGCAGTTTTTCAACCATTCATCGGTTAAAAATTCATCTAAATAAAGTCATACTACAGCCTAAAAACTGTTAAAAAAATTCTGAAAATCCAAAGGAATGAATGCTCATGAGGATTGATTGTGTGCATACTAATTTCAACATACAGAGAGGTAAATGTATGAACTCGCACTTGATCTTAGCCAAACGGCTATGCAATTTAATGCCAGGGAAGGGGAGGGGGCAACTTCCTTTGTTCGGTTAGCAAGATGGAGTTGTAGGAATTTGGACGGGGGGAATGGATCCCTCACATTCCCTCCTCTAAGGCAAATGAAAATCCGCCTACCAATGAAACAATTTGGAAGAAAAACTCATTTGTTCTAATCCCCCTCCCCTCGGAAAACCTTCCCTCCCTTTCCCTCGTCTTTTTGTATTCTAACACAATCTTAATTCTTAAGTACTTCATTCATTTCATTTTTCCAGTAGAGGGATTAAAGCATTATGTATACAAATTATTTGAGAATCAAAACCCAATGAAGCAATACACCTCTCAACTCCACATAAAAAGAAGATACACAGAAAAAATGCAAATGTGACAAAGAAAAGAAAAAATCAAACCAGGTAAACACGCATAATTGATTAATTGAGCATCTACAGAAGCTGAGAGTAAGAACCTGCCTATGCTTCTTGCTAGATGCAGCAGAGAGAGCTTGGATTGCATGAACAAACATTTTCCGGAGCTCGGAGACTTTGAAGGCGGAGAAGTCTCCCTGAACCGCGTGTAAAAACTCCCTCCACATCTTGTGACTTCCAGAGTGTTGCATAAGAACCTTTTCCCATTTACCTATTAGAATATCTGCACTATCCTTGGTCCCATAAGCTTTCAGAAGGCAGATTACCAAATCTTCTTCTTCTGGGTTGAGTTCAACCGCCTTCTCCAATATGCTAATCTTTTTCTCAAGTGTTTGCAAGCGTGCACCCTTTTGTGGTTGCCTACTTGCTACTTTGTCTTGAAACTCGGCGAAATCTAGCCATACTTTAACGTTATGGGGATGTTCCCTGGTCATTTTGTTAAAATCCCTAGTTTTTCGCAATACCTCATCTTCCCACGACTCCTCAATCACAAGCGGTCCAGAAATGGAGACGCCATTTTCATCTTCGCCAAATACTGGAATGAAATCATCAATCATGGATTCCACATACTTCTTTGGTCCAACGACCCGAATGTGCTTAAAATTTCTATCCCGTTCTAGCGCTGAATATTTGGCAGACCAATACCGCCCACTGGATCTTGTTTGTGCATCCAGTCTATCCACATCAAGCTCCCCGCTCAAAAGCAAACTTTGATGACTCAATCGAGAATATACTTGGAGATCATTTGTCAATCTTGCAGCATCATCATGCTTATACTGCACAATATCCATCCTGTGTGCAGGAAAACACATACAGATCACCAACTCAACTATCAAGTGTACACAAACAACACGGTAACCTAAATTTTGATTACTTTCTCTCTTTCAGCATTAACCTATACACCTAGTTTCAAACAACCTTGTACTCCATATTGACAAATATGCTTCCCAAAGTCATAACTCTTAATTGAATACAAAGATGGCATTCATCTACTACTATAATTCCACATTATTTCGCTCTAAATTCAATCCTCAAACGCTACAATAATCTTGTATTGACAAATATGCTAAATCAAAGTGTCAGGCGAAACTCAATACAATAATCCACAACTCCAAACTCTACTCCTCACTGTAAATTCAATTCAAACATTTCCACATTTTCAAAAATCATTTCACTCCAAATTCAAATTTTCAAACACCTAATTCCAAATAACCTTGTATTGACAAATATACTTCAAAAAGTCATCACTCAAAACTCAATACAGCAATTTAATTCATCTACTACTCTGAAATTGATCATTCTAATTTCAATTTGAGAACACTTCCACATTTATTAAAATCATTTTACTCTAAATTCAATGCCCAAACACTAATATTAGTCATATGAAGTGTTCAAACAACAATAAATTAAGAACAGTATCGAATCAACATCTCAAAAGTCAAAACGTGTACTCCGTACCAAACAGCACGCGCTACATAATTGCTACTCCATATATATCATAATTCATAACTACTGTCAGCAATTCGATACAACCAAGGGCATTCTTCAAGTACTCAGATATTCGTCATTCTAAATTCTAATCAGGCATTTTCGTGTTAACTAAATCATACTCGGTAATTAGTTAACTAGTTAATCAAAGTGTTCATATAAGCAATAAATCAACCACAAATCATCAACTCAAATTAGCACAATACGACATATAATCGTCATAAATAATCATTTGAATTGCTCATACAATTCACTCTAATTCTGCTCGTATGAAAATTATGAAAAATAAAATCGTTTCGCTCTAATTCTGCTCGAACACTCTAAAATTAATCACTTGAATTGCTCATACAGGCAATAAATCAACACAGCATCAAATCATCAACTCAAATTATCACAAAACGGCGTAAAATCATCACAATTACGCATAAAAATTGATTAAATTCTTACCTGTACAAGCAACCAAAAGCTAAATTATCAGGATCTCCTCTAGAATCAAAATAATAATCCTTAGTAGAAGGTTTAATCTGAGAATCATCCCAAGCACGAACACCAGACTTTCTCGAACCATACGAAAACCGCGCAACATCATCATTATTATCATTATCTCTCTTCCTTTTGTTCTTCTTCATCTTACGCTTCTTTCGTTTATCATTTCTCTCTTCTTCGGAAGATTCGAGAAGCTCGTAAGACGGTTTTTGTTTTGGTTTCGGTATCGGTTCGGACTCGGAATCTGTGTCGTTGGCGGCGGCGGAAGGGGCGGAGGAGATGGTGGAGAGGTCGGTGGTGAAGCTGGTGTTGTGGAGCCATTGAGGTGTGGTGGATGAGATTGCGGTGGCGGAGATAGAGAAAAGAGGCGGTGGAGTAGTGGCAGCGACGGCGGTGGTAGAGATGGGGAAGAGTGACGGTGGTGGTAGTGGTGGTGGTGATGAGGGGAGTTTTGGTTCTTCGTCCATGCGATTTAAGGAAGGGTTCTAACCTTCGGGAGGGAGAGTTGAGATGTTGTGCGACTACCTCCCATCTCCGAATTTTAATTTTTGATGAGTTAAGAGTTTGTGTTAGTTGTGACTTATCGGAGGGCAAGGATTTTCGCTCTGTTTTCTCTCTATTTTCTAAAAAGTGATTGTGAGACGAAATGGAGATGAGTCATTTCCAACGTATTCGTACTCGGTTAGAACTCGTGATCTATTGCTTACGAAAGTTGTTGATGTACATAGACTTGTCTAATTGTCTTGTACGGCCATCGGGTTTAGGCCATGTTTTTTTTATGCTGAAAATAGCTGAATTGATTGTGAAGCTGAACTAGAGTAAACTGTATTGAAGAACTAGGCTGAACTAAAATGAGCTAAATAGCTAAGTCAAAAGAACATGGTTTTAAACGTCCAAAATTTCAAGGGCCGCCTATGGAAGAGGTGTGATGATTCCAGCACGTAACTTGGGTTGTTTCCACCGTTTTAGGAAATTGAAAGATTGGATTACTCAAATCAATTCAAGGTTTTGAAAAGATTGAATGTTATGTGATCAAATACATACGATTATGACTCATGCATATTAGGACCGTTGTAACTCATATTACAACATTAAACCATTAATTACAAGATTAGAAGTTGATTCGTGAGCCTTTTAACAAAATCGAGATAGAATCAAAGTCTTAGGATAAGGTTATTCTGAGCAAATAAAAGTCTTATTGCGGAGTAGCTTTAAACATCGAAGTCTTGGAGCGGAGTAACTTTGAGCAAGAGTCTTATTGCAGAGTAGCTTTAAGCAAATATCAATCGAAGTAGGTTGGGGAGTTGTTTTATTGTACGGGTGATAGGTCTGGTCGTACACCTATGCAAAGATAATATACCCTAGACTTGGCTAACAAATGAATGTAGTATGAATAGGGGT
>JAOWBH010183623.1:0-10238 GCA_028566215.1 Silene coronaria
TTGCTCGGGAGGAATCTCCAGTTTTTCCAACCTGGATCTTTGTCTTATTTGAGGGTTCGCTCCCTCGTTTCTACAAACTCTATCCTGACAGGAACTCCCTTTCAAGATAATTCTAGGGAAGCTGTGGTTCCTTGTTCCGTTCCTTTGTATGAGGAGCATTATAAGAATACTGATTCTGAATCTGAACCAAGAGTAGTGAGTTGCTCCAAGATGAAGTTATTGTTCAAGTGGATAAAAAGCTTCGACTTTCGTCTGACCTTTCTTTAGTTAGTAAGGTCTTTGTGGTTCAGTTTCAATTTGCAGCGGTCAAAGATAAGCTAAGCATGATTCGTAGCCATAAGGCGAACTATCCTTTTTGCCGTGGTCGTGCGGCTCGAGCTTGTGTCAATTTGAAGAAACGATCTCAGGTTTCTGTCAACCATTCTGTTTTTCTTTGCAGGTACAACAACAACACTGTTGCAGCGGTTAAATCAACTAAACGAAAAGAGGCTCAGGTAATTCCGTTTGAAGACTATTATCATCCTCCCTTTAAGAAGTGTCGTCTTTCTGTTAATTGTTCTTGTAATACTAGCTCGGTTCGTTGGATTTCAAGTAGCTTTGGGGTTTCTAATACCCCTGTTTGTATGGTAGTTGTGTTAGGTATGTATATTAATACTATGTAATCGTCTTTTATATAATTTCTATAAAATAGTACACGTTTGTCTAAAAAGAAACGTGAGAGGAGAAGCAAAGAAGGGAAGAAGTATTTAAGGACTTACCGACTATCGAGTAGAACGAGTACAAGGTAGGAAGGATAGGAAGAGTGTGTTGGGACAATGGTAGGCGAAGTCACGTGCCACGTCGTAGTGACAACAATTAACTATGTTACGACATCCAATAAAGGAGATAGAGTACTTGATTGTTTTCTTTTTCTAGTGCGCCGAGATCCCCGGGACTCGTCCTTTCTCCTTCCCTTCCTCTATTCCACTTCCACCATGTGCCATCCATTCCTATTTTTTGTCCATTACCTTCACTTATTAAATGCACAACAATATTACTCCGTACCAAAATACTTGTGTTTTTTTCGGAAATACATTGAGAAAACGTCCTCCTTACACTCATATGAGGATGACCAAAATGAAAATAAGGAGGACGGTCTTCCTTCTTTGATTGTAAGGAGGACGTAAGTATTTTCCTACTTCTTAACTATTGCCATTCTAATTTAATTTTAACACAAAGTCTTGGGCAGAATCCGTCTCTCAATAAGTTATTAAATGACCATTTAACCGTATCCTTATTTTAGCAGTATTATCTTTCTTACTCTTTTTATTGTTGATTGTTATTTAAAATTACTCTTTCGTGTAGTATCTATTTTCATAAAAAACGTACTCATAGTTAGTAACTTTCTAAATTAATATCATCATTTTATATTATACTTACGTATACTCATTTTAAGACTTTTGCTACTATGCTTACTCCAAGTTATAATTATTGCTCTATTAATAAACTTATTGAGAGTCTCTAAAGAGACCAACCTTACTCTCATAGTCTCATATAACAACGTTGTTGTATTTGTACCTTGAATTTGTTAGTTGTCACTTCAGGCAATTGTCAAGCGAATGACTATTAGGGTATATGACTATAAGGTATATGTTATAAAATCATTTATTAACAAATTTGTTATATCCATACTAAGAAATCAATCCTTTATTTACGATTATTTGTTATTTATTATTTTTGATATGAGACAAAATAAATATGAGTGATTTTGATAAATAGGAAACATAAAAAACTCGGCTTAATATGAAAGATAATCTACAAAAACTTAAAAAGTGATAAAAAGGAAAAAAAAAATAACTATTGAACATTACATTAAAATTTAAAATGAAAATAAATACTAGCTTCTTACCAAAAAGTAGGGATGCGCTAGGAATTTAACGCCGTTAACTTACCCCGCTGAACGGCTTCAAGACCACAACGGTGTGAAGTTAACGGCGCACAGTAGAAAATAACGGAGACTGTGGGGAGGGTGAGAGTAGAAAAACAAGCGAACAAGCGACACAACTATAAAACATCACATCACTTGGGTTTCATTTTTTCCCCAAACTTCTCTCTTTAAATTTAGAGAGAGAAGATATCCAGAGAGAGAAAAATTCTCGCTGCAACGCCATTTTCGCCGAGAAGTGAAACTCTCGATAATTTGTACCATTTTGATAAGCTTAACATAATTCTATTGCTTAAGGTAATAGATTAGGTTTGATTTTTTTTGTTTTTTTTTTTGATGAAAATTGTTGAATTGTAATAGATTTCTTTGTTATTCAACTGAATTATGCTTGATCAAATCGAATTATGTGTAATTTAGTTGAATTAGGGTTAACGAACTGAATTGTGCGTAATTTGAGTTTCGTCAACTGAATTATGCATAATCAAGTGATTTCTGGTGTTTCTGATGTGTAATTCTAGTTTTATCTACTGAATTGTGCATAGTTCATCGATTTCTCGTGTTTTTGGCAAGTAATTCTTCTGTTCCGTATAGAATTATGCTTAATCTAATGATTTCTGTTGTCTCCAATGCGTAATCCTGGTTTACTCTCTTGAATTACGCATAATTTAGCGGTTTCTGGTTTTACCGTTGCACAATTCTGGTTTGCTGTGCTTAGTTTAGCGAGTTTTCGTGTTTCCGATGCGTGATTCTTGTTTTCGCTGCTGAATTATGCGTAATCAAGCGAGTTTTTGTGATTCCGATGTGTGATTCTGGTTTTCTCTGCTGAATTATGCATAATTTCGTTTTCGTGTGTCCGATACGTGATTCTGTTAGTAAAACATGTAGATTCTGGATTTATTTGGCGTTTGTGAATTCAAATGCAGATTTGCGGAAGCAAATGACGATGAAGATGACGAACTAATTTATAAGTGAGAAAGTGAATATAAACTCAAGTTCATATCAAAGTGTTGATTCATGCAACATTGAGCTTAGTATAATTAGTTGCATGCTTTTGTTACTGGATCCGAGGACCTAGATTTGATTTTCCGTCTTAATCTCAACATTTTGAGATTATTGATTTGATAATAAGCTTTATTTGCTTTATTCATGGAGCTTCGTCAATCCCGTCCCTTCGGTGTCACACAAGGTATTCTTTATACTTATTTCGTTTTAAGTTAGTCTTCCTAGTTTTTCCATGGTTTTGTACGATTATTTATTTACGTTTTTCTTAATTGAGTATCTAAGCTGAAAGATGTAGGTTTAGGACTTAGGTTGCTTGATGTGAGTATGATGTTTGTCCGGTCTTAATCTTGATATAAAAAATAAACGTAAAGAAATGATCTGAATGGAATTACATTTGTACTTCCTTGAGTTCCTTCATGACTCCATCTGATAATTTCTCTACGTTTTTCTTAATTGAGTGTCGCAGTTAAAACACTTTTTTGTACAAGTTGCTTAATATGTGCATATTATTTGTTCATCTGAATCGTTATCTTTGTGTTAAAAGGAAACGTATTGAAATGAACTGAAAATAGAGAGTATATATTTAGATTTCTTGGATTTAATGTAAATGTTTTCATATATTTTATATGTTCAAGGTAGGAAAGCAACACAAGATTTCCTCTCTCTGTCATCACATTCATCACTACCACAAGATCCAAGACCTTCTCACGGTAAAAACAAATATATCTACTCCCATTTCTTACGAACTTTATCAACTTTGTGCTTCTATTTAAACTAATGTAATGTAATGTTGGGTTGTTTATCCCTTTAAGCATGTGACTTAAATGTTAGAATATCGTAAATTAGTTATATGTTCCGTATACTTTTTTTTATTGCGAGTATTTTATTACGAATATTACTGAGTGTTTATTTAAGTTGACAATAATTATGGCTACAACTCTACTCGGAGGTTGGGAAGGGCGGCGTACTTGACTTAAATTATTAGGCTACAAAAAAGGTCCACGTGATGACCATCAAATATATGAAGTTATCTTTTCCTCTAACAACTCAATATCTTTGTGATTTATCAAGAATGTCAATTATGAGGACGAATACATCAATAATGAAGATTCTTTATCCCATTTGTTCTCATTTCATGTACCAACCCCTTGGTCATTTTGATACCGTTTTTTGCTTTTGGTGTTAAGCGATCCCATAAGATTATTTCCGCTTATGTTAATGAGATTAGAATAAAGTTGTAAAGTTATGAGTACTATCGCTTATGATTTTACGAGCCAAGTCAGTGTTACATAACAAGTTTAAGTGCATCAAATCTCTACATCACATGAGACCCATCGTCAGTGACTTACTAGCTAGTGACGGATCATGGACTAAACAATAAAGGAGGAGGGGGTCGATGTTTAAATTATTTACTTTGTGCGAATATTTAAGAAAGTCAATGGTGTCAAAGAGGGCCGAATTGTGATATTATTTTGAAATATGAAATATGAAAAATTAACTAAGGTCCCCTAATATTACCATCTATGTCCTTGTTACACAAGACATTTTAAGTAAATTAATTTTTATGGAGTACCAGTCGAGACATAAGGATGAGGCAGAGAAACAGAGGATCATAAGTTATTACGCTTATTTACGTGTATCAGCTATGCAAATATAAATTGGTTGGTTGGAACTTGGGAATATAGGGAGACTAATAAATCTTGAGCCCAAATCTGGTAATGTTGGATCTGAGTATTGGCCCATGCCTCATACAACATAACTAGAAAAGGTGGGTGCATGTTAGCCAATTAGATCGAGGCACGTGGGCCGTAAACGTGTGGCGTGTGTCTCATGTGATGTTGAGGGAACACTGATGTAATGGTCATTCTAAACCCACACTTGCTAAAGTCCTTTGTGTGGTAGGGCTTCAGAGAGAGATAGAAAAGGCTCTTGGTATGAATGTGATGTTTTGAATGATAAAAGAAAGTGAGGGAATGGAACTCATTTCCTTGCCACATTTTTAGTTTTGTATCTTAGCCATTGTCTCTGTAGTATGGACCAAAAATGTTGTATCGGGTATGTCAACTATGTTTTGGAAGTACTCCGTATAAAGTACTATCGTTCAAGCATAGTCAGTATTGTACATTATAGTTGGTCGTTTTGCATGTATGTTTTTTTCCATTTTTTTGCAACCGTGTTTAAAATGAGGGGACCAGGGAGTCGGTGATTTAGAGTTTGGATTTAAAACATAGATCGAAATTTGTGTTGGGAAAAATTTAGTACGGAGTAATAACTAAAAGAAAAAAACGAAAAATTTGACATTAATAATTTCAAAATTTTCTTGGGATTAATGCTCCTACTCTACCCTCACTTCTGCACTTTTAGCGCATATTACTACATTTCTTTAATGATCTTGATGTTTCAAAATAGGGTTACATTACGTCAATGTGTTATTTCCTAATCATCAGTAAGTCTTGCTTATAACCGTTGTAAGTAACAATGTAGGGGGAGTGATATGCACCATCACCCCCAAAGGAACGAAGGGTTGGTTAGGATGGTTTTACACTCTCCTTGTAAATTATTCTCATTTACAATGGTTGTAATGAAAATTGTGCCTAATCATAGTCACACGTTGATTAATGTTCTCAGGAAATTACCTATACATTATCTCCTTCACATCATGATATCGTATTAGCTTAAATGCCTTTGTGGTCTGTAGTACTTGGCGTCTTCTGAACGGACATGATTTAATGCTTATCTTGATGCCTGTACCGATGTATTAACTATTAAGAAGCTCATTTATGTTGGTCAATCAATGCGTGTTTGTTCTAGATGTGGTACATTGTCTGGGGCATTTCCAGGCGAAATTTAGAGTAATATGCGAACTTGTCACTGTGAGTATGCTGGGAAGGGATTGTTTTGCTGTTTATAATGTAGAATAAATACTCTTATTGTTCATCAATACTCGTCATATAAGAAAGTGATGTCAGTTTATCGTAATCAGGCAGCTCTTATACACTCGTTTCCATGTTAAAATTTACAGGAGATTTTCTTAAAACTCATAATTTCCTCCAACCACTAGAGGAAGGGCCAAAGAACAATGCCAAAGAATACAACACTGTTGATATAAATCTTCAGCTTCCATCAGCGGATCCGTCAACTTGTGTAGTAGAGCATGTACTGCCCGGAGGTATTGGAACATACAGTATAAGTTGCCTTCCCTACACTACTCAAAAGGTGCCACAGTCAGACGAGAACAGCTTGCCAGTGGTTTCGATGACCAGTAATGATATAAATGATTCAAATTTTAGCTCTTATACAGGAGGAAGCTTCACGTTGTTGGACGAGTCTGCTATAAAAAAAGGACATTCAAGAACTACAAAAAAGAGACATTCAAGAATGGAGAATTTGGAGCATATAAATTTAGTAAAAGGTATATGCAATATCAAGAACTCCAATTGTTCACTTTTAATTATGTATATGCATGAACAGGACAATTTAAAAATTATACGAGTAGTTTACAGAATAGCCAAAGCACATTGTTGGGGCCGAATTGGCTAAGTGACTGAGCCTAAAGCCCTCAACCCTATATTACTTCGACACTTCACTTAACTGCCGTGTCGCTTGTCAGACACGTGTCGTTTATTAGATTCGCATGTGGGTCTGGGCCGCGCCCTTCGAGAAGGAGAGAATGTCCACTTTACAAGTCCAAGGAGGTTGTCGGTGTCCGACACAACACTTCGACACTTCAATTTAGACCACAAAATAGGAAAATTCACCCAAAATAGCCGTGTCCGACACTCCGACATGTGTCAGACACGACACCGTGTCGGAGAGTCGGAGTAACACAGCCTAAACCCGGATCATTTTCAGTATTTCAGTGAAATCACATATAAATACATTTTGGATTTGGCGACTGGTAGTCATTGTTCAATATGACTAAGATGTCCATCTTATAAGCGAATGGTAAGATGATAAATAGCTGTGAGTCTGTGTCTCTGTGACCTCTTGCTTCCGAATAATTCTGTATTTTTGCGGCTTATCTTTGACACGTTTCCTTGCTTTTGAGGACAGATCCAGCAAAGGTTGGGCAATGGCCTTCAGATTGGCCATCACAGTCATCTTCCAACCATTGCAGCAGTGTTAGCCCCCTCACGTCTTCCCAGTTAGTCACTTACCATTCACCGTCGCTCCCTTGTCAAACATCAATGTTTTGAATTGTCCATCTAACAGGTTCGTTACATGTGATAGGGTAGCTGCACATAAGAATCAAAGCTTTACGGAGATGTTGAAATCTGCAAAGCGATCTTATTCCATGGAGGAAGAGGATGAAGAAGATTTAAGTATTAAGAAGGAACCCAACACTCGTCAAAAAGGTTGCTGCCAGCCTGCCTTCTATTGTTGTTATCGGAGCTTCCTTTGTCTGTTTACTCACTGTGTTATTTTTATTTACTGAGAAGAAATATTTAATGATTTTGTTTATGTATTTGTCAATTGTTGAATGATTGGACTTTCACTAAGCAATTTCATGTGACACTTATATAAGAGGGTTTTAAGTCATTTGTAGTGACCATGTTACAGGGGAATTGCGAGTGAAAGTTGATGGAAATAACAGTGATCAGAAGGCTAACACTCCAAGATCTAAACACTCTGCAACAGAACAGCGTAGAAGATGCAAAATAAATGACAGGTAAGTTTATACTAGACCATCATAAGTCATATATTTAACATAACGAAAAAATGGGTTTTTACTTTTTACACATCTGTATAGAGCCTTGAGAAGGTTGTACTATTGTGGCATTGTTCATGTCCTGGGTATTATACAGCAAATCTACCTTAGAATTACAATCGCACTAGTGAAAATAGCTCTTTTATGTGAAAAAAAAATTGCTACCCTGAAACTAGGGAGCACCTAACTACACAGGAAGAAACACTACTCCACTGGATTTGTTTTGGAGTTTACAAAACACATTACTATTTTTTTTTTTTTCCTGTAATCAGTAGTGGAAATACGGGGCGATAGTGTCAAACCTGTAAGAAATTCAGTGGATTAGCATCACTAGCAGTGGATTTATGAGTTGCCTAATTTATTAGCCTGTGAATTTTGATCACATAGGAATAAACAAACTTTGCCTTTGCAGATTTCAAACGTTGCGAAAACTTATTCCCGACAGTGACCAGAAGAGAGACAAGGCGTCATTCCTGTTGGAGGTTTTGAACACATGACCATCTTCCATTAAATATCTGAAAATACTTCACTTGTCATCTTCCTAATTCCATTACCGGCATTTTATGCAGGTAATCGAATACATTCAGTATTTACAGGAAAAAGTCAATCGATATGAAGGACCGCATCCTGGATTGAACAACGAACCCGCCAAGTTGAATTCAAGGGTAAATTTCGGAAAGTCTTTTAAGATTCTGTTAAAAAAATCTGTGCTCCTGCCATGGACACTTAGCTTGAGGGCTTCACATCAATAGATTACTATTGAGTGACGATGTGTCGATGTTCATATCAGATTCAGGATATTCATAGACCGAGAATTCTGTTGAAAAAAAATCATTTATTTGTGGCAGAATGACAACAATAGGCCAAATGATGCAGTAGCAGTACAACCTCTAGAGGCAAATGGTGTAACCAACCCTGTAGTGTTGGTTGGGTCGAAGCATGATGAGAAAGCATCAGCTGTTTCATTAAACTTTCCTTGGATTGCTCAGACACAAGTAGGACATAATATGATTAATTCAATCGATTTTGAGACAGCGAACGCACAGTCTGGATCACCAACAAAAGCAGGACCAACTTCTTCCACACTACCGGCAAATGTCTATACTCCTCTTAGCAGTAGCTGTACAGTAGCACAACCTCCCGCTAAGATACCTCAGTTAGAGTTATGGCAATGTAGGACTTCTGAGTGTGCGCCTTCTGCTACTGGTGTTAAACTGAAAGATCAAGGGCTAGCTCTTGACGGTGGCTCCGTTAACATCTCTACCATATACTCTCAAGGGTTAGTTATACTCTCTTTGTTTGTGATTTCCTTTATAATCTGTCTTAGCCATTTATTTACATTTCATATTAAGGTAACCTTGTTTTTCCCTGTAAAACAGAATGAATGATTTTAAGAGCTATGTTGATTTAGTGCAACGGTTCAAAAACGCTAGTAGACATCAAAGCAATCTACTCTACTCAAAATTTAGACGACTAAGAAACAGACTCAATATTACCAAACCCACAAACTCCCATACAAGTATTATGTTGATTAAGCAGATCAAATGTGGGATTTTTTTCCACTGACTAGGATTGATGAAATTCAAACAGGTTATTGAACACTCTAACATGTGCTCTCCAGAGCTCTGGGGTAGATTTGTCACGAGCTAGCATCGCAGTTCAGGTTGATGTAGGAAAGCGTGCAGACAACAAACAATGCACAACCGACTTGATACTAAAGGTACCTTTTACCCTAATCAACTCTTGGAGTTGAGAATTTTTTGTTTTAATGCTAAAAAATAAAGAACTATCAATATGGGGTTCAAGCAATATTATTTACTTAAAATGGGCCGCGATATGATTGTTTGTAAGTGCGTTTTTGTTTCTATACTACAAAAATTCATCGTGAATCCCATTTTGATCGTTTGTTTTTGCGCATAAAATAAATCGTTCTTGAATTTCCTTGAAAACGTTTCCTGTGAAAAGAATTATGCTTCACAATCATACTCAAATTTAAGAATTATTACATGGTTTTGCTGAATCCAGAGTGGTGAGACTCCCTCCAACAATACATCTGTACTACGTGGTAGAGTCGGAAGCATCAGTAATGAGTCAGATCATGCGATCAAGAAGCTTAAGACAGGTTAAATATCGATCAAAGAAGTTAAGTGATCGTGTTGTATATCTTTTTTCTTTTTTTTGCGAGGTTCTCTTGGAGCTCGTGGTTTACAACTTTACACATCTCGGTTGTTGGGACCACAGTGGCCCGTGGAGAGCTCGAGACAAATTGTACATCTAATTTATTTTGTCCTCATCGTCTCTGAGGACACATATAAATGAATGAACTCTTTTTAGGCAAAATGAACTATAAAATACTTAGTGGGAAAGTGACAATATTCTTTGGTCTTACTATTTGATCTTTTGCATCCTATGTTATCACTATCAGTATAGATGTACTACTATGGGCTTCTAACTTCTAAGCAATTTACTCCTCCTACTTCTTGGCTTGTAGAGGTCGGAGCCAATTGCGTACTACTCCGTATTTTCTATGTCAAGCTTTTATGGTGTAAAATGTGAAATATGTAATATCAAAAGCCAGATTAGTGCTTTTAATTCGAGTGGCAC
>JAOWBH010183734.1:5317-18561 GCA_028566215.1 Silene coronaria
ACCGTATGTATATGACATATATTTGGCCAAGGGTGTGTTTGGATATAACAGTTTGCTAACCTAACCTAACAAGGTGGATAGGTAATTTCAGTAGACCTGACGTACGGGTCATTCAAGTCCAATACGAGTCTGGTTAGTCTAGGTTCAGGACATTTTGGATATGAATTGCTTTTGGCTGGGTCAGTTTGGGTTCGTTTTGGATGTATTAATAGCGAGTCATAAATATCAGTTTGTGGGTCAGTGAAGTTCGTATTGAATTAAGTCAAACCGTGCGAATTCAGGTTTCAGGGGTTATTTGACTTAATTTGCTTAGGTTTCTTGGGTACAATCTCATGTTTCCTCTAAACCTCTACTGCTAATACTTATTAGTTGCAAATCATCTTTGGACATAACATTATATTTGTAGGTGGCAATTTCATAAGCTAAACTAATGAAATTACAGGAAATTTTTCGGGTAATGGAGATGTAGCATGTGATGAGTATCATAGATACAAGGTACCGTAATTCACAGCTCATTACTTCATTTTATATGCGCCTTCATTTTTGTCCTGTTTTTCTTGATTTATGCTGCTATCTTGTAGGATGATGTTCTACTCATGGCGGAGACAGGATTGGATGCCTACAGGTTCTCCATCTCGTGGTCGAGACTAATACCTAGTAACAACCCCCTTAAAACTAGTTTACTCACTCAAGCGAAATATTTGGTTACTGAAGCTTAACTTACAGCTCAAGTTCTATGCTGTTTTGTTAGGTGGTAGTGGACCTGTTAACCCCAAAGGTTTAGAATACTACAACAATCTTATCAATGAACTTGTTAGCCATGGTAATATTCTTTTGTTGCAACTACACCCAAAACGAACTACCCGAGTGTGATTAAAACATGTAATTCAAATTCGTCATTTTAACCTGCAGGTATACAACCACATGTTACTTTGTTGCACCAAGATGTACCTCTTGTGCTGGAGGATGAATATGGAGGGTTTAGAAACCCAAGGATTGTGTATGTTTACATCTCATTTTCACAATGGTTATCTTGTTGGTATTCTGATTAGTATTCTGTTGTCGTACTGAATAGCGGGTTCATTTTTTGTTATTTTCTTTGTCCTAGAGAAAGGTTGCATTTTAATCTTCAATGAAGTAAAAGACTCACCATTATCTAGCTTTGATACATGATGAATCAAAGCAAAAATGACTCACTAGTAAACTGCCTGCACCAGTTAGATTATGAAATAGGAGTCACTCGTTTCAATTGTCAATGCAGGTTTTCGTTATGGGTCATATGAAAACAATGGCTTTGAGTAGATTCGACATTGGTTGAACACTGCTCTTCTTGTTGTTGTTGTCGTTGGCTGCTGTATTAAGTAATTAATTAGGAACAGACTTATTGCTATAACTTTTTAAGACACTGTACTGATGTTATACAGGGAAGACTTCATAGCATATGCTGATGTTTGCTTTAGAGAATTTGGTGACAGAGTTTTGCATTGGACCACCATTAATGAGGCAAATTTATTTGCCTATAACTCTTATAAAGATTGGAGATCACCCCATCCTAGCTATTATAGTCCGAATAAACTCAATAGTTCCACCGGATACATTAAGGAAGAGTTATTTGACCCGTATATTATTGCTCACCATGCGCTGTTGGCTCATGCGTCAGTTGCAAGACTTTATCAGGAAAAATATAAGGTATGGTTTTGGACTTCATCTCCTTCTTGGTGCATCCATTACTCTTGGTTTCTTATTTATTTCTATGTTTGTGTTTTTTGCTCACTCTATCTACTCATGATCCTATTTAGATTTTTAATAAAGCCAATGACGCACAATTCTGATAGTTTTGGACTATGATGGAATGGAGATAGATGACTCGGGAAGTTGTGTGCACTTGTTAATAGTGTGAAGTAGCACTTGATCAATTCAATTCTCGACGCAATCTGTATTTTGAGTTATAAGGAAATACAGTCCCTCTCCATGTTTGATTAATATATAGGGTAGGACCGTGTACAATCACCCATTACTGTGCTTTATAGGCGGGAGCTTTTCAGACAATGAGATAACAATGTAACACAGAGTTGTGTAAAGCCTCCTTTTACTAAATTTACTCAAACCATTTCGCAAAGAAATTAAAGTCTCTCTCATATAATAATTGTCACCATTCTAACACAAGTGACTATCTTCTGCTGACCCAAAACTTTTGTCCGTCAAGTACTAACTAAAGATACAGCATTCGCTCTTAATACGAAGAGTAGTATTCTTAACGATCTATAGAATGATATCAAGCATTTAACATACATGTTCTTGCCCCACAGTTATAAATACTATCAGTGGCACATGAGTTTTCATAAGGAAGTCGGTGGGGAAAACTTTTTAATCTGAATCTGCTCTTGGTTGGTGTTCCAAACTTAATCACCAGCCTTTCACCCTGTAAGATGAAAATTTATCCTTTTGAACCAACAATGCATGTACCTAGTCCATGAGCCAGGTTATATTTAACCTTGAAGGAAGATAAATTGGTGCCATAAAACTATAAAAATATCAGCTGAGACTGCCTTACGTTACCTCGAGTTTGGACCTTTAAAAGTATCAGCTGAGCTTCCACTGGTGTTTTTTGTTTTGCATCTCTAGCTGCATAGAACTGGACCTTCATGTGCGTTGTTAATAGCGCACTTCTCCAGTAACTATATTCCAGATTAAATCGTAAGCCAAATTTTGTTTATCCTGGAAATTAGATAATGAGATACAAGCCACTACATCAGAGCTCTAGTGGTAATAGGCACGTTTTTTTTTCCACCAGAAATCATGAAATATAACATTATGCTGCATAACTGAAGGATGTATGAAGTTGCAGAATCGGTATGGGATCACTTGAATTAGGGGGAATTGTGTAGCAGTGAATGCAAAAAAAAAAAAGAGTATTACGTTGAGGGGAGGATGATAGTACTCCCATCTAGGTGTAATACTCCCTCTGTTCTGATCTTTTGTTTACCTATTTCATTTTTAGGTGTCTCCTTCATTTGTTTACCGTTCTATATTAGGCATGGTTCCAGTAGGTAATTTGATCTTAGACATTCATTTTGTTCATTTGTCATCCACTGACATTAACATTAAGTGTTCCCCTCCTTTCTTCTTGGTCTTTGTGCCAAATGCAAAGGCAAACAAATGACCGTGACGGAGGAAGTACATTGTTAGGAAAGTAACAACTGAGTTAATAAGTTGTATTATCTAAGCACATCCGAGATACATCCTAATTAATTTGTTGTCATATGTAGACCATATTAAGGCACATCATCTGTCTTTCATCCTAAACTGCATGTTGGTGTGTTATGCTCAATTCTCTCGTTTCTGTAGGGGAAATCCTAGATTAGAAGCTCTAATCATTTCATAATTACGCGCATTTGGAATTGGCTAATATTCCCTGTTTGTACAGGATAAACAACATGGTTTATTAGGGTTGAGTTTATACGCTTTCTACTTCACTCCATTCCGCAATTCAACAGAAGATAAATTTGCCACTCAGAGATCATATGAATTTTTCATAAACTGGTTAGTTACAAAATTGTATACTTAAAATTCACAACCAATTTTCATTTTTTATAGTTCGACAAAATGCTAATCTTGTGTGTTCGTTTGGGTCACCAGGCTCATGCATCCCTTACTGTATGGGGACTACTCTGAATCGCTCAAGAAAGCTGTTGGCACCCTTCCTGTTTTCACAAAGAGAAATTCTGAGATGTTGAAGGGAACATTTGATTTTATTGGATTGAATTACTATGCAGTCATCTTGGCCAAAGACAATCCTTCAAATCTCAAGCTGAAGGGTTTTGAAGATTACATGGAGGCAGAGTGGATATGTATGTCACTATGTCCTTTACTGTCAGCTCATTTCATCGAGTCTCGCCTATGGCGGGTCAAGAGAGGTGGATGTATGCAACCTTACACGAGTTTAAAAAAATAAAAGGACCATTTGTGGAGGATCTATAAGTTTTAAGAAAATAATTTTAAGACTCCATATCTTAAATTGCTCATTTGCTCTTTTACAGTAAGATTGTCAATTTGATAAATCATATAACACCATAAGTTGCATATTTTCTAGTTTACTTTGATTTGGCGATGCAACATAGATTCTACGGAAACATTCTCAGTGTTTTCAACATAGGGGTAGTGTGTTTATAACGTAAGTTTGAGTACATTCTACACTCATTCCTATCACAGGCGGCAACCATTGAGACAGTGGGGTTATATATGTTTATGGTTGTTGTTGTCGTAGTTTGTTCTTTATGCGCTATTCAAATGGTATCTAGTACTTCGTCAACATATATACGTTCTTCTATGTTATATGATTACGATTTACGACTAACTGTGTTTTATGCTTAACTTGGTACAGATCTGAATGGCACTAATCCTTTAATTGGGGTGAGTATACTTTCTAGGCTTTTGATATGTTCTTTTGTAAAGTTGATCTTCCTTTTATCGTATAATAATTGGCAATTTTTCGTTGAAGGATCCGTTTGTTAATACGCCTTGGGGTTTGCAAGGAGTTTTGGAGCACTTCAAGCACGTCTACAACAATCCTCCCATCTTAATCCATGAAAATGGTTGTGCTCCTTATCTTCACTGCTTTTTTCTTTTAATTGTAAATCTCACCTTTTATTTGGATGGAAAATACCTACAATCTCAACCGTTGTAAATTTAAAACCACATTCACTTGGTAATAGCTGTAACAATTATGTTGTATGTTAAATAGGTCAACTGACAAGTTATCCTACTACATCAGTAAACGACCCGTCGAGGGTGGAATACTTAAGTGCACACGTTGAGGCCTTACTTGATTCTGTGAGGTATGTTGACTCTACTCTTTGGATTTATTACTACATTGTTCTCTTGTTAATAGAAACTTAAAGATGTCGCACATTGGCATCAACGTGATCATACAGCCATATTGTACGCTGCAGTATGTATGCATATAACTAGGATCAACACTATCAGTGGTGAATTGGGTAATTTTCACCATAATTCTTCCTTTTAATTGATCAATCGAGTCAGAAATTGAAATTCAGACGACATGAATTTGTGATTCATAGATGATAGCTAAAAATGTTCTTTTAGCTATTGCATCGAATCACAGCTTGGGCAACTGTCTGTCTCCTGACTATGGAAATCATGTTTTTAATTCAAAGTTCTTATCATCATTAAGGTCTTGCCCGCTCACTTTATCTTCCCATGTTCTTTTACATATTTTTGAGTAATGACAAATTTAAGAATTTAGAATCACCAGGGCGATAAACTCTCCCACACAGGTCATAAAACAATCGCATTCTCAGTGTCTTGATCATGATATCACATATCTGTCGAATGAACTCAAAGCAGTTGATATAACAACTTGGGGTTCATCACTTTACTCTGAGTCACAAGTGCATAATTTGTATATTCCAGTCGTCGATAGTTTCTTACTTTGTTCATATGCTTTGCAGAAATGGATCTAATGTGTTCGGGTACTTTGCATGGTCATTCTTAGACCTGTTTGAGTATTTATATGGGTACGAGAAAACATTCGGTCTATACTATGTTGATTTCAATGACAGTCGATTGCCTAGATACCCTAAACTATCTCAAAAGTGGTATTCAAGTTTCTTGAAGGGCAAAGAAGATAGTAAGCCTAGCAAAGAAGATAACGAGTCTACGGTTCTTCAAATGACTCCACAAGAAGCAAATGTTGTTTCTACTTGGTAAGTTGGTAACTGAAAGCTATCAATGTTATTGGTTTAAGTAGGTTTTCCTTGTACTTGTGTTTTCGCTTTGCATATATTTGTAAACCTTAATGCACTTCAGCACTTGTGCAATCAGAATAAAATGGATGCCCAATAAACTCAAGGAAAACGGGTTAATCTCATGATAATTTTACCCGAGACTGTCTCATTTTTATGGTGATGGAATGGGCTTAGCAAAATGAATTATAAGGTTCTTGTTTTTTCAGATATACATCTCTTAAAACAAAGATCCTCATGTTTATTGACTGAAAAAATTGATATAAGATGGAGCCGGAGAAAAAAAAATCCACCAACGGCCTTACTGAGCTGAAGGCAATTCAAAATATTTCAAATATACAACACAATTTACTTCAATGGGAAATGGGAAACAGAGATTTCTAATAACTATGGGTTATTATTTCTGTTTAAATAGAGATTCGTTGCAAAATCAAATGGCACCAATGAAAGACAAGTATGATAAATTACATTACATAGAATTGTTATCCCGAATATGCAAACTATATTATTATTATTATTATTATTATTATTATTATTATTATTCCGGTGAGTGCTTGCTAGCAGGCAGTACTGAAGTCCCGAGACAGATGTTAGTGTTTAATCTTAGGTTTTTTGACAATCATGACAGAGCAATGAGCATGATGAGCACAGTAATCGCTCACGCTCCCAAGGACAGCCCTGCATTTTCATCAATGTAACTCCTTGTCAACAAACTTATACAATGTTGTGATTGCAGCAGAAAATGAATCTCTGCCTATTGTAGATTTGTAGCTGTACTTGACGATTACTAGGATTATCAGTTACCTCTTTATTACTCCATAACCGTGACTGCCAACAACCAACATGGTCGCATGATGCTTCTCAACAGCATCACAAAGAACATTCCTTGCATCACCTTCTACGACTTCCACCGGAACATCATGCACCTATGGTTTGGATGATACACATCTTTAATGAAATCCACGTCGATTTTAAGCACCTAAAATGCAATAATCATGTTTGTAAAATGAAATGAGAATACCCCTTTAGCGTGGCACAACTCTTTCCCTTTCTCGATCACCCTACCAGCAATTTTCTTCAAATCAGTGTCGACTATCGGCAGAATCTCCGCAGCACCTGCGATTACTTAATATCAGAATCCATCACCCTACCACCATTTTGGATTAACAAATATATTTAACTCAACGACACCATTTTATAACTAAAAAAAGAAAAGAATACCAGGACCACCAAGACCAATGGCAGAAGAAGGAGTGGGTTTAGCATGAACAAGAAAGAGATTAAAAGGTTGATTTGGAATAAAAGAGGTAAAGAAATGATCAAGAGCCCATTCTAATGCATAAAAGCTTTGTTCACTCTCATCTATTCCTACTAACATCACTGCTTTCTCTCCCATTTTTGTATATGATTGGTGTTAATAATGTATGGAGGTTTAAGAATTTATTTATAAGAAATGAAATGATGGATGTATATGATTGAATTTATAAAACAATGGGCGTTGTGTTGTGTGACAACTGACAAGTAAGGAAGTAATATGCGTTACGATTTCTGGATGCTTCTGGCCTAATTCTCTAAACTTAGCCTGTCCAGATAGTGTCTTTCTTGTTAAATCACTTTTACCTCATTTATGCCAAACGTATCATTTTTGAGGGGATATTTCTAGCCAAGTGATGAGGTTGCCTTTAGTGATGCCATTAATTTTAGAGGTGGCCAATTGGGATGTGTGTGTGTGTCAGCCTGGCCCCGTCGAGGTCTTATCCACCCGACTCATCTAAGCTGATTCGGCACCCTGACACGGCCTAGTCTGACTCGCCCATGGCCATAACCGATTCTACCTACCTTCACCCGTTTTCAACCTAACCGTGGATCTATCCCTCTCTCGTTTCTAGTTTTAGCTTACAGACTCCAACCCTATTGCTTAACAAATAAAAACGTCTACTTTTTCTTGCCTAATTTTTATCAGGTAAATAAAACTTTCTCGAATTATAAGGCTTACAAAATTCACTCCTGCTTAGTGTAAGATAGCTTGATAGCCTGATTATTATTAATATACTAGACGTTTTGGATGATATTCCAAGAACATTCCTAAATATTTTATTGACTTGACCCAAACTGACCGACCCGAAGCCGAATCGGAGGCAAAAATGATCATCTAGTAATAGTTGATGCAAAAATGACTCGAACACAAAACATACTAAACCGGCCTCCAAATCGACCCAAAAATAACTGGTAATAGTTAACCCAAAAAGTATCCGAACTCGAACGAAGTCTCCAAATCCAAACCTGACCCGAATCCGACCCAGTTAACCATTTGCCAGAGCTAAATACAATTATTCTAAATAATACACAGAGTAACACAAAAGTAAAAGTATTAGGGTACGATTATCGGTAAATGGTAAGACTCTCCAATGTCTTAAGACTCTAGCACATCAATTCTCCACTAGCTTTTATTATTTCTTTATTGTTCAAACTTGCCTCAAACTTTATATATTATATGTCAGACGTCCTCAGACCCTACTTTTTCGTATTACTTGAGAAAATGTGGGTTTCAAGGAAAAAAAAAAAAATATAAGGCATGGATTGCTTTCATTAGATGTATTCCTTTGAAAGTAAGGTCAAGACTCAGGTAAAGTTTTAAGTTGAATTTTGGATTCAGTTTAAGATTATTGGGAATTTTGAGTGAGCTTTATCTCAAGACTCACCAATAATCTTACGGTTCCATGTCACAAGACCGTCATTCGACAAAATCCAACATGCAAACATAGGATTGTAAAATGTGCGGACCAGCTCGGCTCAGCCCGCACTCGTGGGCCGTTGTTTTCCAGCCCGGTCGGCCCATAGCCCAACCCAACCCAGGCTGCCTTTCTACACGGGCCGGGCCAGTGCCAGGGATTTTTGGCCGTGTCCGGCTTGACTCGGTAAAATATTTAAAAAACACAAAAAAGAAAACATTATATGGGCCGGGGCCGGACCAGAGAATATGCAGCCCAACCTAGCCTAGCCCGCCCCCTATTTAGTGCTGGGCCTGAGCCACTAATTGTCAACCCAGCCCGCCCCCAACCTAGCCTACCGCGCAGCCCTATGCAAACAGATCATTGCATTCGGGAATTTGACTAGTACTTGTACAGTTGTACTATATAATCAGAAATGAAGAACACGTGCAAAACTTTGTCACTATTTACTTCAAAAACTTTCTCAGCCTAATTAGTCATATATTTCCCCGTCATTTTCCTTTTTGTTTCACACTTATCATATGATGGTCTATATTCTCATGCTCAAGATAAAACCAAATCATGATTTAGAAATAAAAAAAAAGAAGCAAAAATGAAATACGTTTCAAATGTGTTGTAATACTGAGGCCTTATAAATTTGACCAAAAATGAAATGCAAACCAATAATTTTTTATTTTTCCACTAAAATCAAAAAATGAAATACATAATAATGAATATTATAGATTTATAAAATTTTATGTGCTTTATTTTCCATATAGTAAAAATTATTTGCATGATTTATATAAAATTGGATTTTTTTCATAAACTATTCTCACATTTATCCAGACTAGTTGTTCCTTCACGCGCGAAGACCCAAGGACCATCTCCGTCTATAATGAAATATCTACCTTGCATATAACATAGAAAAGATTGTTGTATGATATTAACTGTCTATACAACCATTGTCTTAAGTACAAACAAAGATACACATATTTGGGTTAGGTCGAATCTGAGACTGTCTCATTTTAAGCACGTTTGTTTTTTTTTATTATAGATAGGTGTCAGAAGCATTGTTGAATGAGTTATTGATAGAATATTATATTTGGAAAGGTTGCGCCTTGAAGCTGCATTTTCTTGGGTCAATCGAGTCTAAAAGTTGTTATACTCTTAATATTCTGAAGGAGACAATTTAGCGTGGAAATGAAAGTCTCACATTCGAGATAACCCATATATGTGTATTACTATTCTCATTTATAAAGTTATTAAGTTTGGGCCAACATGTATGACCACCTTACAAGACAATCAAAAGGCTCAAAAGTGAAGCAACCCTCATATTAGGTTTTACAAAACGGGAGCTTAAAGCACTACTTAAATTATACTATTTGTGAAACCCACTTAGCTCAACAATGCAAAAATAGTTTGTCTGTTGTGAGCTTGTTGTTAGCTGTCGTAGAACATATCCAAAGCAGTGGACTTATGAGATCCTGTCATCATGATAATTCATACTGAGTACAAGTGTATAACTAAGGGGTTGTCCTCACACAAGAAAAAAAAATCAGTAATAAGGGTAATCAGTTAACGTTGAGAACATGAAACCATGTTATAATTCCGAAAATATGAGAGCGCAAAAGGTGAAACTATGTTATAAAGTATGAGAGTTGTCCCCTAATTTCCTACAGTAAACTCCATCACTATGGAAGCTTGGTGATACCACTGTAGAAGAAACAAATTCTTTGAAATAGAAGAAAGTGTGTAGCACCCAAGGGGAAATCAACAATAGACCCTAAAAACAGTTGTACCTAAGGTTGTATGACATGTATGCTCCACCCATGGACAATTAAGATACCTCCCCAGGCACCTAGATGTAGGGGAAAATGAGATCATCCCAAGTCCTAACACCTAAGACGGAAATATACTCCCTCTCATCCTCTATTTTCTTCCCTATTTCTTAAAACAGTTCAAGTTTTCTTTTCTATTTTCGTTTTTGGAAAGTTTTTATTAATATTATACTCTCACCTCTCTCGAATCACTATATCCTTTATTAATATTTAATCCTAATTATTCCTACATCTCTCTCCAATCACCGAACCTCACCCATATCATTTATTAATATTCATAGTTGCTATGAAGAACATATTTAGACTTCAGAAGCTACACTTTGGGTTGACGTCATGAACAAGCAACCATATTCACGTGTTAGATCATTTCATCAAGGTTCAATCATTATAATGGGAACTGAACAAGCCATTAATTTGTGATTTTTTTCTTTTGTGGGGATGGAAATTAGAGACAAATGACAAATAAATTACTTTGATGAAGAACAAAGTCATAGAATGTAAAGAGTATAATAACTGACATTTAAAACAGCCTAAGAAGTTAGCTAACCAACTATGTCTACGTGTCCCTAGTATACACCATACTTGCACATTGGAGACGAAATAATAGCTCTTGTGAGACCGTTAAACCTCCACTTCCCTTGCCCTTTCCTATAAATAATTCATACAAGTTCGTATCATATTTATAATTCTTTTGAGTCATTTCCATTCTCTTCCGCTTTCCTTCCTCGCCTATTCTGCCCCCTTCCTCTTCCTCTACTTGATGTTATGTCAAAAAGAACAATTGACCCATTAAATTGTTATTAAGCTGAATTCACTTTTGCCACTCCCATCCCATACCCCTTCCCCAACAACACCGACGCCTCAAAATTCTGTTTTAAAAAATTGATTGTATAGTCGACTCTTTCGCCTTTATAAACGTTTCACTCTCATACAATGTACAGAGAAGTTGTGAAAAACTGGGTATGAATCATGCGAATGAATCATGCGAAGGTCAGTGAGGTTCTCATATTCTCCACTTTTTATCCTTCCCCTCCCCTTTCTCAAATTTCTTCCCCTTCCCCTCCTATGCGCCTCCTCTGTCCATTCTCCTCCTCCTTTCCCTTCTCTTCCCTTTCTCCTACTCCTCCCCTCTCCTTCCCTTGTAGCTCTCCCTCATATTCTCTCTCATTCTAAAACTGAAAGACTCTGAAACTTTTAGACACTTTTAGACACACAACTGTGTATAATAAAGTGATGCGCATGTAGTTTCATATCAGCCACAAACAATGGTACTCGCTTTTTCACGCATAAAGACGATTAAAGTTAATGCTATTTGCTATGTACTTGAGATATATGACAACCCAAAGATAGAATCCGTAATTACATATGACAATGGACACTAATGGTGAACAAATGGTTATTATATCATCTGACTCACTGTTTCCTTTTAAAGCTTCATACCATGTACTTAGTAAATAGATACGGAGGAGCAACTTGGAAGTTCTATCAGCTATGAAATTAACAATGTATAAAAGCAACCGGTCTAGCTTAAGACCGTCTTAAACCCAAACCTCTAAAAAAGCTTATTTCATTTTATCCTTATTTAAATCGATTGTGATTATGCACCCCTGTTCCCATCACCTGCAAAAAAGAAAGGGTCTTGTACGACCGTACCCATACCCTATCCATACAACATCCAACCTCACACTATTCACCACAAACCAGGCTACCATGGCATCAACACGCTCACTCTGACCGTAACTCATCTCACCCTCTCCCAATGCCCCCTCCGCACCCTCACATTCTTCCTCCCTCCCAATCTGGAAATAAAAATGTCAAACCGAGTCCTTTAGAAAGTTGTCGTCTTACATTAACCAAAAATACAGCTTTTGATGAACTATGTTGAATTTCTAGTTTTACTTCTCAAACCTCGACCCTAACTCTATCCGCCTAATTCCCAACACCTATCCCCACCCAATTAACACTCAATCTCACCCTATTTACCACTCACCAGGCCACCACGACACTAATGCAAGATTAGGAGCTTTGGCATAGGAATATCACAGTTACTAATACAAGATAAAGAACCAACTACTGATCAAAAATTAATACTGCACTACATAATACAATACTTAAACTCATAAAGAGTCTAACCTTCAAAGTCAGTTTCCATTTTCTCCTACCTTTTAAGTAGCGACCACCTCTGAAAAGACAAACGCAATTATCATAACCACAAAACAAATTAATTTTTTATACACCAATTCTTATCTGCGTGATTTTGTTAGCTCAAACTTTTGGATAGTTGGTCAATCGATCTTATCCTGATCGCGGACTGTTAATTCGAGATCTTTCAGTTATTTCTAATCTAAATTGTGCGCCTTATTGCTACTTTTATTAGAAATCTGTGTAATATGTTTGTGGTCAATTTAGCTGCCTTGCATAGTTTGGCGAGATCTTATTCATCCGGTTATTTCGGGTTCTCCATGATTGTGTTAGGGCCAGCTGTCAGTGAGTTGGTCAATTTATAGTGTGCTCCCTTTGAACTTTCTCACCTCATGTTTGGCCGTGTTGTTCGATAGTTTCATTTCATTTATGTCTCATTTGCGATTCCTTCCCCGTCGGTTTTGTAGGTGTTTGATTTTGTCGACATACACCAATGTAAAACCAGGAACATTGGCGGTCGCACTGCTGGTTCTTTTTCACATCCTCACTGGGTTATCGCGACATGTGGTCAGTGTATATCATAAGTGTGCTTTTGAGCTGTTTGAAATCTGATTGCAGTTACGGATTCCTCTATCAGTGTATGTCACTATTTTTATTGTTTCTATTCCTTTTGACGATTTGGTGGTCTTTGGGGGGGGGGGGGGGGGGTCTGCCTGAGGTTAAAAAACATGTCAATTTATAAAACATAATTATTTATGTATGGTAAGAAACCACAGATTACGATTTTA
>JAOWBH010183844.1:0-18559 GCA_028566215.1 Silene coronaria
CCGGGGATCGGTATGGCTGGGTGTATTGAGGTTTGAGATGTGGTTGAGATGGTGATGCGGAGGAGGTGTGGAGTTATGTTATGATATGTTTATTTAATATTATTGTTCAGTATTTACTCTACTCAACCTCGTGGTTGACCGTGTATTCGTATTCACCTGTGATGATCCATTTAATTGGGGAGCAGATCGTGCAGGTAACTGATGAGACTGTGTGGGCTTGGATGGAAGTGAGATGGTTTGGAAGACTTAGCGATCTAGACCACTATTAGAGTCCTCACATACTTATTTTGATTCCGCTGCTTAGACTATTTCATTTTGTTATTTTGGATAAACAGTTGTAATAGATTTGAGACATTAATCTTTAAAGTACTGTGTTTTGTTTACTTTGTTTACTGCAACCTCGATATTTCGGGATGGTGACACCGCTATTTATCTTGGAAGTCCTAGTCCAGGCTCTTAGATAAATGGGGGTGTTACATTACATGTGAGTTGTTCGATTGTTTCATAAACAATTGTTCTGAATAGTTGTTATCCATATAATCAAAAAGTAAACCATATCATCTATTTTATGGTCAAACACTCATAAATCTGCCAAAATATGATCCGATTTGTAAACTCGACCTGAGCCGTTTTTATGGTCAAACACCCGTAAATCTTGACCCGTGACTCGAAATGACCCGTTATTTTAGGTCAAAACCCAACCCAACCCATTCGACCCAATGGGTCAAAGATAAATCAAGAATATTAATAAAAATTAATATTTCATATTATATTTGAAATAATAAATAAAAAAATATTTGAATGTTTTTAATTACAAAATGAATTTGAATTTGAATTATATAATCAAAATATTAAAATAAATTTATTTATATAAACGTCTTTATATATAAGTACTAAATGATGAATATAATCGTATTATATATATAAAATATGTATTAATTTTAAAAACTATGTTTTTCGGCTGAAAATTGATAAAATAAAGACGGTATAAACTTTTTTCTGACCCATAATCTAGGTAACATGAACACTTCTATTAATCAGTCGTCTCGTGTCCAACACTGTGCCGGACACCGACACTCGTCGGACACATGCCTTAAACGTGTCAGGCACCTATAAAGACGTGTCAAACGTTCTACTTTTATTTGGGTACGTGTCCAACGCGTGTCCATGGTATTTGGGCTCATGTCCGACGCGTGTCCTTGGTATTTGGACATCATTTTGGGTGAATGATGTTCTTTAGACGAAAAATGAGTTGTCGAAAGAGATTCATTAGAATATGAGTTTGGTTGGAAAATGGAAATGAGTTATAATCAAGGCCGAATTTTACCATCATTTATTTAAATTTAATATAAAATACGTTTAAAAAAACCGAAGGTTTATAACTAAAAAATATATATTTTATTAAATTTAAATAACGTGTGCCTTGTCCTAAATTTCATGGGATGTCGTGTCACGTGTCCGTGTCCCTGTCCGTTTTGGTGTTATCTAGCCCATAACTGACCCACGAATCGACCCAACTCGTATAATGACCCGACCAATATGACTCGACTTGTCTGACCCGTTTGGCAGGTCATGACGTCATGTACCTCATGTATATTGTGTCAAATTCTCGTATTGTTTCTTTCTGAAATTCTCATTTAAGACGGATACTATCCGTCTTATACTTCAGATGGGTCAATTGCATACCTACCAAATCGCCCCATTTGTTGCCTAAAAAATACCAAAAGTCCTATATTTATCTACCCATTTACTTTATGCACAGTCTCCTAAGCGACACTTTGACCCTCATTTAAACCACTTATACATTATTTGTTTCGGTTAAAATAAATTTCTCATAAAGATCTTTTTATAGCAAATGTAACTATGTAAATATCGTATTATAATTAAATTATTACAAGTATATTTTATGATGTATTTATGGTCAAAATTTCAATACTTTGACTTCCAAAAAAGGTAAATGGGTAGAACAAATCGATGTGGAGGTAATATATATTAACACAAATTACTATTTGGTATATCACCAAGGATAGCAATTAGAATTACGAAATTATTATTTAAGTAATAATATTGGAAATTAGGAAATTATATGTCGGTGATAAACGATATTTTCTCTATTTCAATCAATTATATACATTTGATTAAAATATAACTCACATATATTTTCAACAAATGTATAGAAATAATTAGGATGGAGGAAGTAATGGTGTGTGAACATAGTGAGTGTTTAAACGTAAAAAGTGGGTCGAGTTGGTGAGTGGTGTGGCCCGAACCCACACCAGTGGCTATTGTGTATTAGTGTGTCGGGCAAAGCTTGGAGGTAGGTTAAACCGAGACCAGAACGATTTTGGGCGATGCGGGCCGGGATGGCCGGCTAAAGGACATTTGGTCACCTCTAAGGCTCTAAGTAGACCCGATAAAATTGACCCGACTATGAGAATGTCGTCGACCGTCACTTTAAGTAGACTTGATAAAACTGACAATAATAATCACTTGGTATATTCATACATGCAAAATCCAGGATTCATGATGGTAAATCCACCATCAACAACAAGATTATGTCCACTAACATACTTTGAATCATCACTTGCAAGAAACAAAGCAGCTTGTGCTATATCCTCAACCTTACATATTTCACCTTTAATATTAGAATAAAACTTGGAAAATTCTTCATCTTTCATATTAAGATATGACCTAGCCAAAGGAGTTGCAGTTAAATGTGGTGAAACACAATTTACCCGAACACCGTAATTTCCAAGTTCTACCGCTGCATTTTTCATTAACCCAATTACTCCATGCTTTGAGCTAGTATATCCATATGGAGCTCCACCTCCTATAATTGAGCATATGCTTGATGTTGTTATTATGCTCCCCTGTTGGGCCGGGATCATGACCCGGGCCGCATGTTTTGTACCCAAGAACGGTCCGGTAAGGTTCACCTTCATGATCTGCTCATTTGCTCAATACAAATTATTTTATAGATCAGTAAATTTGATATATTACTGGTAAACTGAAATCAACTCGACTTTAACCGAGGTTAAATTTATAGTAATATTTTTTATAGGAGAGTTTTTTCACAAATTCTCACTCGTACAGTCTCGCAACCAATTAAAAAATGTTAAAAAACAGAAACTGGGTGAGATCACTTTTCGTCACATGCAAGAAAAGTCGAGAGTTTATACCTTCTCAAACTCGGACAGTGTGGTGTCGGTGATACCGGGGATAAGAGGGCCCACTATGGCAGCATTATTATGCATGATGTCCAACTTTCCATATTGGGCCATTGTACGATCCACGACATTTTTAACATGGGCTTCATTTGACACGTCACAATGGACGAAAGTGGCTGAAGGCCCAAGTTCATTACAAACGGATTGGCCCAAATCATCTTGAATATCCGCAATCACAACTTTAGCTCCATGTTTGGTAAAGAGTTTGGCTGTGTATTCACCAATTCCGCTTGCACCTCCTGTAATTATTGCTACTTTGCCTTCTAATCTAAACATGTTTTTAGTTAGAAGAGTATAGGAAATTATTAGATTGTGTGAATGTAAAAATAAAAGGGAAATTGAGGAGAAGGTGAAAGCGGAACGCAAAGGGACAGGTGACTTAAAAACATCTCTGTCTTAAAACACCAGGTTAAGACCTTCCACAAGGTAGTAAGGTACATTGCTAGATACACGCAGTGACAGTGGCAGGATTTACGGTTAGAGGGGGCGGAAAACTTCAGCGGGTCAAACAAGTAATGAGATAACGTAAATTTGAAAAAAATCGGAAATTTTAACTATATTGATTGAATTTTCCCTTGAACCAAGAGGGTAGAGCATCCCTGCTAATCTCCTAAATTTGCCACTGATTACAGTGCCATCATAAGATACCATTTTATGACTCAAATAACTATCTACAAATTTACAAAATTGAATCTACTTGATTGTTAATAACTAAATTCACGTTTCTGTGATTTTTTTCTTCAAATAAGGCACAAAGTCGTACAATATATAAGAGAAGAAGATTTAAAAACCATGATTTATCATCATGATACATTCGTCATAACTATTAGATTAAAACATTTTTATTTCACACCTCCCACTCGCATAAAGGTGTGTAGTAGACTTGAAGTGCACTAAAAAACCATTAGAACAAAAATTAATAAAATACACTTGCTTCTTGTGAGTGGTCACAAGCTTGTGACGGAATAGTGGCGTCACAAATGAGAATTTGTGATATACACATTACTAGTTAAGATCTTTTTTATGTTTTTTTTCCTCAATTACTTCTAGTAGCTCATTATTACATACAACTATTTCTCACTTGCATTATCATGCATTACTTCAATTCCATTTGTGATCGTTGAATCGTTTCAGGAAATAATTTAGGTTTTTAAAAAAAATGGAGAGGGGGAGCCAATGGAAATTATTGAAAAGGATGGGTACATTACCTTCTTGCAGTAGCTGAAATAAGTGGAAAAACCATTTTATTAACGTTTAATGTAATAAGATAACCTAAGTTGACAACTACGAAGTACTAACTTACACATGTCTATATATAACGAAAATATTGCATTATTACCAACACATAACTAATTAGCTAGCCACATTACTTTATCCAGCCCGTCGTATTTGTGACGGTTACAAGCTTGTGACGTTTCACAAGCTTCTCTCATTTGCCCTCCCATTTGTTTCTCCCACTCACCTCTTTATTTCACGAAGTCACGTCAGATCACAAATTTGTGACGGATGGATTTTTATCCGTCATAAATGAGAATTTATGTACTTTACTTTCTCTCCACTCAACAGCCACATTACTTTATCTCCTCACTTGTGTCGGCCGACTACCACTTAAAAAACATGGCACTAGTGTTTTTTGGCCTACTAATTTGGTTAATTGGATGTAAGCTAAATAAGTGAATCTTATAATAATAGTCTCTCCGCTTTGTTACGTATGCTTTTGACAAAAAGACCAAGAAAAATGGAAGGAATTATAAGTTAAACAAACTATCGGGACGAAGTCAATAGTTTAAATCACCAATCTCATGAAAAATCATCATAATTTATATAAAGGCATTACTTTTTTTTCATTTTTCTCTATATTTTCGTATTTTGAGGTGTGCTAGGCTGCTAGCACCATGGACGGTTCTAAAGGATAATCTATACCAACCGACCTCAAATTATTTTGGGAAAGGCTCTAATGTTGCTGTTGTTGCACCTCAAAACGGACCATTTACTTGTTTTTCATCGACCAAACATGAAAACATGGAGTATTTCTTATGAACCTCCAGACATTACTCTATCATGAGCTAAATTTATTTATTGCTACAAAATTTCAACCTTTAATTAAATTGAAATGAACTTCCTTTATTCAAATTCAAACACACGTGGCAATGTACAAATTATAACGTATTTATCTTTAATTTTACATTATAAAAAATATAAAGTTTGATAATCTAATTTCAATTAATTTAAAGAAGAATCAAACAAGAATCCACGATAACTATATTTTTTCTTATACAATGTCATAAGTCTCGAAGATTCAATTCACTGGAGAATAACGTTTAAAAAAGTGAACGAATGTTGTGTTTGGATTTGAATGCAGCAAGTATAATTACAAGCTAAGGCAATAACCCACAAAATCCGAAAACATCTTGTAAACTAAACGCCTTCTACATTTACATTAGATCATTCTTTACATCCAACATTAGTCGTTCAACTACGGAGTACTATTATTTCATTCCCTGGTGCCCCGGCATTGTCGGGTCGTGTCGCATGTTGATACAAAGCGTACTATGTACTCGTTAAGGAGTGGCATACTACTTTGATAAAAACTTGACGGCCTTGTGCTAAATAATTGAACAATTATAAGGTGTAAGCTCTTGCATGCAAATCTATTATAGGTTTAAGACTGGTACGATTTTGACACTCGATTAAAATAGAGGTGAAAATGAATTGAGGTTTTTAAGCTAAGACTTATAGTCATAAACAAGACCGACTGTATTATAATCAAGATTGTTGGATGGCCCTATGAAGTAAAATTTGGCTAAGGCAACCAATTTAAACGTTGTTATCGTAATGTAATTGATGATCTGGTTGACCAATCTATTTCCAAATGGTTTGTTTAAGGACGATTTTAATTGTAATGGCTTGTTTATTGTATACTGGTATGCTATGTTGCTTCTTCTTTTTTTATTAGGACACATCCCTCACCATAAGAGCCGTTGGGCTCACATCTTCTACACAAGGAAACTTCTCGTCATATCCTCCTCTCATTAAGCAAATATCACTCCCAATATTAGTGCATATATTTTCCGTAAATACTAGGATTGTATAGCCGTTAACATAGCTGTTAATATATACCTATAAATACACTTGTACACCTTTGGAATAATACACAATTCATTCCTACAATTCTTACTCGTCTAACAAAATCCTGTCTAATAGTAACTTGATCTGATCTAGGTCTTAACATGTCGCTTTTTGTCGTCCTATGTACTTGCTGAACTGTTCACCAGTTTATCTGAACTCCTGTTGTGAGACACAAAATAGTAGTAACTTTATCATGACCCCTCTCTGTGTAATTGCGAAATGTCTGTGTGCGATGTTTGATTGAATGGTAACATTCTCAGCAGCTCCATCGCCCATCATCCTTGCACAAAGTATGCTTCATTACCCTGTAATCCTGTACTTAACAAAAAATATCCAACCCACAATTCACCCGTCATAGGATCCATAATTGGTGCGGGAATATCAGCAAAACACACGATGGGAAACTCAACATTGGCCATTGATTAGCCCCCTCGAGGCCAGCAACTATGTAATTTGTGTTGAAACTCCACTTTTCAGGTCGTTCTATTTTCGCTGGAACAAGTTATGCTCTCTTTACATATTTGTACGCTTATTTCCATAAGTATTTGAAATCAGAACCATTGAAAACTATCGAACCTAGGATGCGAGCCCATATTATTTCGTATAGTTAAAAAAAGTCGTTCATGAGAATTTCAGTAAACCATATACAGGTCTGAACGATGAATTTGTTCATCCGAACTCCTATTACTAGACACAAAATTATAATTTGATCAAGAACCCAGATCTGAGTCATTGCAAAATCTCCATTTGTGACGTTTTTGCTTCCGTATTGTTTTGAGATGCTGTAGTTAATAACTTTTATAACGTTTTAGATCTGAGTGCTTGATTTAACATTGTTATCATTCTTTTTATTACAGATTCAAAATATAACAGTTAAAGATCACATATACATTCATTAAACATAAGAACTCTGCTGAGGCATTACAAAATCTCTGGTTGTGACGTTTGCTTCAATTGTAATCGATCTCGTTACCAATTACACCCTGTAGGTATCATTGAAATGATAGTCATTGAGCGAGTGTAGATGATAATGATAAATCACAAATTTGGCAGCCTAGTTTCATTGACGGAATCACTCTTACATTCAAGGGAGCTGCACAAGTAGGAGTACTTGCAATAACATTCATAATAATATTGAAATGATAGTTTTCATTACCAATTAAAAATATCACATAGTAATCATGCAATACAAGGTTATCTCCAAGGCGAGGCTATGATTCCGATAACTAATTCACAGTATCTTACCTTTAATGTTGTCAATGAGCCAGAAATAGGCATCTCTCCAGGATGTTTTGATAATTAAAGTGCCACAAACTCCCCAAAATCCGACGATAAAACCAAGCGCCACGCTTATGTGCAATCCGAGGAGAAAAACAAAGTCATCATCCTTGTTTTGAACTCTAGTAATATCTCTGTTGGGTAAATTGGAGGGGGCTTGATTTTTCGAACAACTTGGGAGTGGTGCGCCACAAAGTCCAGGATTTCCCGTGTATGATGAATCTCCAAAGGTCTGTAACTGAGTGCTGGCTGGAATTTCCCCGGATAAGTTATTGTTTGACACGTTCATGATTCTGAGAGTAGTTATTTTGGCTAGGCTTATAGGAATTACTCTAGTAAGTTCGGTATTTGACAGATCAAGAAGGTCTAAAGCCGTAAGGTTTCCAATTTCAAATGGAATGTTACCACTCAATTTGTTATTTGATAAGTCGAGTGATTCTAATCCATTTAAGAATTGATATTCCATTTGGAATTCCACCTCTCATCTCGTTACCTGAAATATCAATAAATTTAACAAACTTGATTGTTTCTTTGAATCTTAGCTCCTCCCGTTGCCATGAAACAATCATAGTTTCACTCTTTGTTTCAGCTCCGTAATGTTCATTGACCGCAAGTTCAGTAACTTCAAAATCCAGCCCTGGATTATTTATCCCCTCCATCATTCCCATAAAATCACCTATGCAATTCGGAATTAAACCCGAGATGTGATTAACGCCAACGTCTAATATTTGGAGATTCTTGAGCTGACAAATATCTTCAGGCATCTCTCCAGTGAAATGGTTTTCCCGTAGGATAAGAGTACCTAGTCTTTGAGAAGCATCACCAATCCATGGAGGTATGTACCCATTAAATAAATTGTATCCTAGATTTAGGATTACCAAGGATTTTAAGCTCTCAAATGCAACCGGGAATGGTCCTGAAAAGCTGTTATTATACAGGTGCAAGTACTGGAGTCTGAACAGGCTACCAAAGGAATTCGGAATTCTTCCGGAAAATCTATTATTTTCTAAGTGCAGACTTCTTAGTCGACTAAAACTCGACCAACAATCTGGAAGTTCCCCAAAAAGTAAGTTATCTGACAAGTCAAGAATTTCTAAAATACTTTCAGCTTTGGGACATAAGAGACTAGAGCAGTTAGAAAACCTATTATCATTAAGGTATAAAAAGTTTATGTTGTTCCCTGATGGTACAACACCTTCGAACAGATTTGAACTCAAATCTATTGTAAAAGCATATTTTATGTCCGGCAGATTTGAGAGTATTCCGTAAAACTGATTATAAGACATATTCAAGTATATAAGATTGAATGACAATGAGTTCCAGAAGGAAATAGGAATGCTATCGGAAATGCCTGTATTTGAAACATCAAAGTATGAGAAATTTGTTTGCAACTGAAGCCACTTTGGAAATCGTGGGCCTAACTTGCAGGATCGCAATTGAATTACATCTAGCCTAAATGGAGGAATCCAATCCTCGTCAATGCTTATCACCAATCTCGGGTTATCTGACAAGATAAGTACACGTAAACGTACTAGGCCTAGGAAAAAAGTACGAGTAAGAGTACCTTCTAAAGAATTGGAAGAAACATCCAATGTCTCAAGCATGGTAAGTTGACCTATTCCTGGAATAATCTCACCTTTATGCTGGTTACCGCCAAGGTATAATTCCCTTAAAGAGGATAGTGAGCCGATATAATTGGGAATTTCACCCCAGAACCGATTAAAACTCACATCCAGTATTGATAGTGTCTTGTTATTAGACTCGACTAATGAATGAATAACATCACTTAGCTTATCATTGAAGGTATTATTATCCAAGTGAAGTTGTTCCAAATTGCATAACTTACTAATGATTTTGATTACACTACCTTGAAATGCATTATGAGAATCGGAGAGATACGTAAGGGTATGTAAATTCCCAATCTCGCTTGGGATGAGACCATCAAAATCATTATAGGAATGATCAAGATATACTAGTTAGGTAGTGATTTTAGGCAAGTTGAGCAACCACTGGAATAAAGAATTTCCAGAAAGGTTGATTGTTTGGAGAGTGGCGGAGGTATTAATATATGAAATTGATGATGGTATTTTCACAAAAACTCAAAGAAATAACACGTAATGAAGGTAAATTGCTAACAATTGTAATCCAATTCGTGACTTCACTAAGATCAGCATCACTCAAATCAAGATATCTCAACAAATTTAGCCGAGAAATCCACGATAAACTTTGCATGTGAAGGTCACCAAAAGCATAATATAAATCCAGAGTTGTTAACTTAGATTACCCAACTGATGGGTATATCCCCATGTAAGATATTATTGCTTAGGTTCAGATGTCTTAGATGCTTTAACTCACCTAGGGAAGCACTCACTTTACCTTTTAGCTCACATGAACCGTTAACAGAAGTTCCTATACCGAGCGTGACACCATGACTGGACAAGTTACTACAGACGACTCCACGCCATAGGCAGCAGTCAGTATTGGGTTCCCAAGAAGTGAGCAGCCCACAATTATCTTCTTTGATGCCACTTTTGAATTGGAGGAGAGCATCCATCTCAGTGTCAATACATTGGATGTAATATTTACAGTTACGACCGAGAGTAAGGTAACATAAATAAGGGGACAGTACAAGCCATGAAAGTAGATTGGGGACAAGCTGATATAATGGTTTCATTTTGTGGTGCATGAATTAGTTTTGAGTTATCAAATGATACGTGCCCATTTTCATGCATTTCACCGTTAAGCCCATACCTTGTCACGTGTCATTTTTGCTCTTTTGAGCGATTTTTGGTACTAATATTATTCTTTTAGTCCATTTGGCTTTGGATAAAATTATATAAGAGAAACATGGTGAAATGAAATGATTTAGTGTTTATTGGATCCATTTGGATGGAGTAAGCTCTTGGGTGCGCAATTCGAGCTTAGAAACGGCCCCACCTCACTTGGGGACCCGTAAGACGACCTCCCATGGAACCTTGACTCCTAAGAAGAGAGTATTGAAGCAAATGAAGTTGTCTTCAAAGCCCTCCCTTAAGGGACAAAGGAAATCAAGTCTTATTGTCGTCCCAAAACTCGTCCCTTAATGGACGAACATAGGGACGAAGAAGAGAAGCAAGAGACCAAGTGCTGGAATCCGTCCCCAACTCCGTCCCGGCCGAGACGACTTCAGGGACAGTCCATCCCGGTTGGGGACGAATCAATCCCGGCCGGGACGGTGATATATGATTATTTTGTTCCATTTCTTCCCCTTTTTCTATATGTTTTGCCTCGTTTCGACGCGGTTTCGCGTCCCATTTTGTGTCTCTCGACCCCCATTTCCCTTTTTATGCTTTAAGTGTCGTTTATTGCAGGTTTTGACATGGGAATGAGGAATCGGGAGCAAACGAGCCGAGTTTTGAAGAGACAAAGGAAAGAAGAAGGAAAAAACTGAAATAGGATTCTCAGCCGGCGGATGACCGGCAGCCGGTCAACCGGCTGGGAGCCTTCCCACCTTACCAAAGTCAACGAAGTCATGTCTATGACTCCCAGCCGGCCCACCGGCAGCCGGTTGGCCTACCGGCTGGGAGTCCTCTGTATTTTGTCACATTTCAGCACAAAATGAAGCAACGGAGACACATTCCCAGCCGGTGGACCGGCTGGGAAGACAGCTGCTAAATCGATTTCTCTTCATTTTGTAACCTAATCTTGGGGAGCACTATATATACTCCTTTATAATTATTTTTAGACACACATTCCTAGATTAAAAACCCTAGTATTTAGCATTCAAATTAGAATTAATCAAGTTTTAATCTTTAGTTAATTAAGTTGTTAATTAGGGGAATTAAAGGAAGAATCTTTGTTTCATTCTTATTGCAATCAAGTTATTGAGTTATTATTGAAGATTATTTCTTGTTTATTGCTCTAATTTCATTCCTTTCTAGTTGGTATAATTCTTCCTCTTCAAGTTTCCTCCTTTCTTTGTTTTTACATTTTCATTAATCATTATTGTGTTCATTTATACTTGTTGCTTCATACTATGTTTCTACTTGCTTCCTCCATGATAAATTATCTATCTTTTGTGATTGTTAACATCAATACGTGTGAGTACCTTGCTAGGGCCAAGGGGGATCTAGTATGGGTTTTGGGTTGTGTTTTGGTCCTTGATATTGGTCTTTTATCTTGGTTGAATCTTGTCTCAAAAGTATGCACACCAAATGTTTGATGAAATGCTTGAATGAGGATTTGTGTCTTTTGTTGCCTATTTGATTGCTTATGTGAGAACTTGAACTTTCACCGAGATTGTGTGTGACTTCGCGAGTTGGGTTCGGGTTAGGACGAGAGTCCAACTCTTCCTTATTAGCCTAGAGGGACGGTCTGCACCGAGGGGTGTGGACTTACCTTAGACTTGAACTTAGATACTTCCATGTTATGACCTAGACCGACCCTAAACTCATTCTAGTGAACCCGGACATCCTAGTCTCCCTCTCAACATCTTTAATCTTAGCTTAATTGTTTCCTCTTTTTGTCATTAGCTCTCATTAGTCATTAGTTAATCTTCAACCTTAGTTTTGCGAGAACTAAACTCGAAACAAACAAACGAACTTAGACCAATAAGAACCGTCCTTTGGGTACGACCTCCGTAATACTACAACGGTTTACCGTTCACTTGCGGGGTTAATTTAATGCATATCAGATGGTTCACCACGCGCCTCTTCCCTTTTCTTTTTATTTTCGGTTCACTTCTATTTGTTTTGTAAGCATTATATATACCTCCACTTTGTAATGTTTAAGGGAATAATAAAAAAACTCTAGATCTCATTTTGTTAGCTTAAAACATTGTTAATCCATCCTTAATTCCTTCTAAATAAAGCTTTAATTCCTTCGATTTTAGTCTTTGATTTTGTTCCACTTTTGGGTTGTAAGAAGATTGAAGAGATTCTTTCTCCTAATCAATCCAAGTTTCTTTCTTTTTGCATTGTTGTTGGTATAATTCTTCATCTTACTTGTTTGTTTTCATTTCCTTTTCATTTCTAGTTTTTAAGTAGATTATTTGTTGTTTTCTCTCTCTTGTTTGTTAGTATTATAGCTTGAATATCTCTTCTTATTAATTTGCTCATGTTTTCATGCTTGATTCATCTTAGTAAAATTTGAATATTAGATTTCTTATTACCCAAGTTACTTCTTTTAGCTTAAATTTCATATAGATCTTTCATAATTAGTTGTTGATCATCTTTCTTATCACTTATTGCATGTTAAATCTTAGAATCCGACATATTAAAATGATGAATGCTTTAATCACAAACTTAATCAACTATTATTGCTTAATCACCATGATTAGTGAGTAGTCCTTTTACTAGGACTCAATTTATTTCCGAACATGATTATTTCATTCGATTGAAACACATTTGATTGGTCTTTGGGGTGGTTTACTTGGGTAGATTAGAAGGTTTGACTTTTTATTGTCATTTGTTGTTGGTAGTTGACTTTCGACCCTTGACCCTCGGTGAGAGCCGGTTAGGTTGGGAGAGGGACCATTTCACTTGACTAGTTGTCGACCTATGTTGAACCTCAGAGGGAGAACCAAGGGTAGGGTGCCTCCAACCTTGAGTTTGAAATCGACCCTTGAGAAAAGGAGTGGGATGACTTGGATTTTGGACTAAGCTTAAAGACCTTGACCCATTTTGAATTGCCTTGGGATTATGCATGATTTATGGGTGGTTTAGAATTAGGTTTAGGAGACCGACTTACGAGACCGAAAGGGAGGTGAGTCGGGATTGTTAGTGTCTGATAACTCCGTTATTTACCTACTTTCCATGTTATAAAACCTTCACTCGTAACTCATTTGCTTGCATTTTACATGCATTTTCGTGTCTTAATTGCTTAAATTACTCAAAACCTGTCTTTTAGATACGTGGGTCGGTATGTGCTTGTTTTCATTGCTTTTGTGGGATCAATGAATACCTAGCCACATTACACTAGGCTTGGGAGAAGCCCACAATCCAATCTCACTCCCATTGACCCAAGAAAAGACGGAACAAAGGCCCCAAATGAAGAAAAACAGAGTCTGGCGTGGAACTAGGAGGAGCCGTGCGTATCAAGGTCGGGGAAGAAGGAACCATGCCTATCTCACTGTGCCTAACCTAAGTCCACCGTGCGTATCAAAGCCAGGGAAGAAGGAACCGTGCCTATCTCACCGTGTCTATCTCTGCCCAACCGTACCCTACTTCAAATTTTGCGCGCATTGAAACGACTTCGTTTTATTCACTTTTACTTGTTTGTAACCTAGTATATAAGCCTAAATATGAGATATTTCATCGATCTACTTTTCATATATTGCATTTTAGAGAGAGAAACACAATTCCCTTTGTATTTTTGAGATTCAACAACTTTATTTCTTCAAATTAATCACAAGATTCAAGCTTTTCTTCATAATTATTCTTTTCTTTGTTCTTGGTATTCTTCATTGTTGGTATATTTCTACTTTCTCCCTCTTTACTTTTGTCATTTGCTCATTCTATTATTGGTTTAAGTTTGAATATTTTGGTTGCTTCTTCATAAAGGTTCTTCCTTTATGCTTAGTTGGTGTTAGATTTTGGTTTAATCATTAGTCCTCCATCTTTAATTTGTTTATTGTATGTTAATTAGTAAAAAATTAATCTTTGTCATGTTTATCATTAAAGATTTAATCTTTACCATTAATATGAATTTAATAGTTATGAATAGTGAGTAGTTCCCTTTCTAGGGGGCGATTATGCTTCGACATGAATGATTTATCTAATTAATTCCGTTTAGTCGGTTGTTGAGAGGGAGTTAGTGGGGTTTGCCATGGGGTTTGACTTGTTTATGTGTACTTTGGGGATTCTAGTTGATTGTTGACCCTTGTCCACCAATGGAAATTGGTTAGGTCCTTAGTTGACTACCCATTTGTATTCCTTGCCTATTTGGGTTGTACCCGGGAGGGAGAACCTTAAGAGGGCATCCATGGGAACTGGTTTGAACTTCACCTTTGGAAGGAGGATTGGGATGACCGAGATGTGTATCGTTTACTTAATGACCCCTAGTTCTAGTTGACTACCTTAGGAAAGCGCATTTTCTTCGGGTTTAGGCTTCTTCTTAAGAGATTCCGAGTCACGAACCCGGGAGGGGGGTGACTCGGTGTGACTAGCGTCCTACCACGAACCCGGGAGGGAGGTATTCGTGACTTAGAGGCGGTTTCTCCCATTTGACTATCCCTTGATGATCGGTTTGCGGAATTAAGAAGATGATTATGAATGTCATTGGCTTAATCGTTCCCTTGGCCTTTTTATATATTGAGTAAAACTGTTTTAATTAGTTTGTCTTTTGTTTTCATTCACTTGCATTAGTTTATTTCTATTTACTTGCTTTAGTCTAGTTTTAGTTGTGTTAGCCATTCAACCTTGTTTTATTCGACTTAGCTAAACAATAGAACAATAACAATTAGTACTCGACGATTTACTCCTTGTGAATCCGACCTCTACTGACCCTTACTACGTTAGTTGAGCATTTGTTTGATTAAGTGGAAGCGACTAAAAAACCACTTATCAATCATTAAGCTAAATCAATTTTAAAAATGACATAAAAACTTACTTGAATATCATTTTGAACCATTTCTTGTAGCCCACATTTTTCATATTGCGTATCTTAAACCTTTTGTATTCTTCATTTGCTCCGGTTAGAAAAACAACTTTGACATCAAGTTCCAGCAATGTGTTGTACAAGTTTAGGACCGATTGTATCGGTGGTGCACTTGCTTCAACCTGCCATTCATTGAAACTCGTTGCATTGTATGGGAACGCTCTGCATACCCCATAGTAATCAATTACATGCAAAAAAACGACCATTGTTACTCGATAACAGTCTTACAAGATAATTACAAAATTGAACCTTAACAGACTGAACTGAACTTATAAGAATTGAAATTAAATCCAAAAAAACAGAACCCTAGTCAAGTTGAGCAGAATGGAATGTTATTGTATAGGTAAGCGAAATGAAGTAGAGAAGCAAACAATATTCTTACCCAAATCCAACATTAGGCTTAGCATAGTATGGCAAATTTGATAGGGAAGTTTCGTCTATGTCGAACACCCAAATATCTTTCTCCTTACTAATATTAAGGCTACTAACATAGTCGATAGCAGAAGCGGCCACAATAGAACAATCTTCTTTATACTGAGCCCCCAACATGTAATGGCCAACATAATTCTCGCAATTTGATGGAATAGTCTTCCAATCCTTAACATTGTTTGTTTCAACAGCAAATCGCCAGCTTAAACAATTTATGTCTTGGATTGGATGACCTCCTGAACCGGAGCGTGGCATAAGGAGGTGAATCGCGGTAGGATGACCATGGACTACCACAAGCCCTAGTAGGATAAGATAGAACCCTTGTAATTGTATGAGCCTCATGTTACGTGGCAATGTTGTTGATTGGTGAAATTATATATAGCAATGTGTGCAATTTATGACTCGAGAGAGGCAATTTGAAACGTGAATAATTATTTTTTTGGTACAATGAAACGTGAATTATTGTGAAATATGTCTTTTACAGAGATATTTCTTGACATTATTGAATGGCAATGTAAGGACTTAGGACCGATGGATGTGGGGTAGTGCATATTTAAAAGCGAATCACCCAACTACACAAGTTTGATTGTCCAAATTAGTACGATATATGTTAATTATCGATAATTGTTTTGTAGGACCGTTTTAAGGTGAAAATATCAGAATTATGGTGTGTACAAATTTTATCTCTCCATTGTGTAAGGTTTATATGATGTATGTGAGAGAGTGATACTAAAATTTAATACCACTCGGTAGTGTATTAACGTTGACCGATATAAAATATAGAATTAGGGTATAATTGCTGGTTATCTGCACTATCAGATTGGATCGAGTTGCTAACTTTTTTAGAGAATGGATTAGTATTTTAGATTATAATTTGAGTTATCAGAGTATATCACTTTAATAATAGAATAGAATAGAATGCGTAGTGAGACTACGTTGTACACGATAACTTACTTATCGTATATTAAGGACATTAGTTACGAGTAGCAACGTTATTCTAATTAAATTAAAGTTGATATATTCTTGTTTTGATTGTGTATCTTGGAACTTTTTCCATTGCAAACTAGCATAAGCTTATATTTGATCACCACATATTGTTAAACTGAATAATTGTGGTGGATGAATTAACATAGAATAGCGTGCATGTGGTGATCAAATGGGTTTGTCCAATTTTTACAAGTACTTGTATTAGGTCTTGATCATGAATTAAGCCCGACAAGATGTTAGTGCTAGTATATGGACCTAAACTCCTAAAGTGATCTTCCAATTTTTGGGTGTAACATTGCTCTCTATGAAAGCAGAAACGTAAGAGGCCAAATTCTCAATTGTGATGATCTTGCTTTATACGGAGTTTTAGATATTAAAACGTGACTATTTTATGATAATTGTCATTTTATGATAAAAATCAAATGATGATCTCTTTGTATTATAAATAGTTATATTTTTCTTGTGGTATCATGTAAAAGAGATCAAATGTTTCTTCGTAGGTTCGAAGTCAGAACTTGGAAGTAGCCCGAGTAGGTCAAAAATGACTTGCCTAATAATATAGGCATTCACTTCATTATTGTTAAAGAATTCATATAATATTAGGTTAAAACCCGTGAAAATCACGGGCTCTTCTCATCTATGCTATATAGAAACGATTTTAAAAGTTTATTTGCATTGAATACAATAGTTATAGTTATAAGATTAAATAATATAAAATACTTAGTATCATACCATAGTAAAAAATGTTTGCAAGTTAGAAAACGTGAACATACTAAAACTCATTCAAACGTTACATGTAAACATTATGCTATGAAATAGAACATGGCTCCTAATATGTTACGGAGTATTAAATATTGTACCCGTCATAGGTGGTGGGCAAGGATGGACTTTGTGTTGTCCTTATTTCATACCCGCTTACCTATTAATCTATTAAATTGATTATTGTATTATTGTTTAATAAAGCTTTTTATTGGCTTCATATATTTATTAAAGAAACTATTGAAAATTTATATATTGGTATACTTAATATTTATTGAAAATTCTATGATCACATAGAAATGATTTTGAAATATATATATTCTGAAAACCATAATTTATGTATTGGTATTGGTATACTTTATATTATACTCCTTCCAATTATTTGAAATTGAAACATTTAATTTTGGTACCACTATTAGAAATGGAGGTAAATTTTACTCAAAAAAAAAATAAGATCAATTTAAAATGTTGTAACCCATGAATACGTCAAGTAAGGAAAATGTTACAATTTTAAAGATTAGAGGGACTAACTTTTAGTAGCGAATAACTGAATATCCACTACGTTAGGCCAAACAGTTGGTTGTAAACTTGTACGTTATCTCGTACTCCGTAGTTAAAATTGTTATTTACATGTGAAAGTTATGGATGATAGACATCTGTATAAAAGAGTTTGGCCTTTCATGTATATGTACGTGGTGGATTTCGCATTATACCCGTTTTGTTCATACTTACCTGTAAATTAATAAAATAATTTATATTAACATTTTTATAACATCAAGGTCTATGGCAGTCAAAAACACAAAATCAAAAGCTTTTTAAGAAAAAATGTTCACCTTTTGTTTATATTAACGTTTTTGCTAAATGATATAGCCCCTCCGTCCGGTCATTTGTTTACCTTTTATTTTGACAAAAAAAATCAAAGAAAGAGGAAGAGGTCAATTATTAGATGACATATTCACCAAATTGAGGGTAGATGATTCAGTCTTAATAATAAATTAAAACGGTTAAATAACATCGCATTTGCATATATATGAGACAAAACTTTTGTTATCTAAATGCATTATGTTTTTGTCATACATATTCTATTTGACCCGTCTTAAAGTTAAGATGGATAT
>JAOWBH010183955.1:0-18546 GCA_028566215.1 Silene coronaria
CTTTGATTCTATACTGATGCCCTGCCAACTGATGTGGCCAAAAGAAGCATATCAAGAATCTGTAACTGATAAGCGCCTGTGACGTTATATCTTTAGTTGTATAGTTTTATGCTATGCAATTACGATATTCTGCTGATTGTATATCATTAAGCTAAATTTGACGTAGATAGAGTTCAAAACTGGTATTTGTCGAACTTTGCCAGCTGTTGGTCAATTGCCGAATTGTTTTCTATTAGAAGGCATAAAAGGTTACTACATATACATTAATAATGCTATAGTAAGGCGACTGCATTATCTAATTGCATTTCAGGCTGCCGGGAGAGGTTTCCAAGCCCTACGCAATAATGATGAAGCAGCTTGAGTTTCTAACATCAACTTAGCAGAGTTAGCACATAACTGCTCTTCTGTATGTCGAAATTTCTGCCTACTTTTATTTAGGTTATCGTTGTGTTTTTGTTTAGCAGTACGCTGAAAGAATTTGCTTGCTAACTTTATGTGAGGATCATTGCACGTGATAGAATTATCAATTAACTAACTTAAAACATTAACTAACAAATTTTTGAAGATAAAACAATGGAGTACGATCTAAATAAAGCTACATCTTAGTTTATGAAGGTGGAGGTTAAGACAGAGGTATGCGTAGAGTTGAAGTGGAACTGGGAGTGGCTGGGGTGAAGGTGGGAAGTATTAGATTATGTGGAAGAGGTAGGGGATAGGCAAAAGTTGAGGCGTGGGCTGAACATGGCCGTACAAGGTAGTGCGACAGTGGGAAGGCCTGTTCAGATGCAGGCCTTAAGTGGGTATCTGTGCAGGTATTGGGGCATGGGCATGTATGAGTGTGGGTATTATTTGGGAAGAGAGAAGACCATAATTTTCTACCTTTTATATTCTTGCCTCAACTTATTTTATCCGTTCGTCTGTCCGATATTGGCACTATTCAGCTATTTTGGTGATTGATTTTGGATGCTGCATGGCTCTCTTCAAGTGATCTGAAAATCATGTAGTTAGATACTCAGATTAAAGAGACTTTGAGGCACTAACAATGGAGAAAACAGGCCTGATACAGTTTATATTTTTCCTTTCATTGGAAAGAAATATCACATCACTGTTGGATGTGTTCTTCATTTGTCAGTTGTCACACATTGGAAACGACTGTGCGAGAATTTGTTTTGGTGTATTTATAAACCATACAAGTTATGCTGTTTCTGTGGAGCTCTTGAATCAGTTAACAGAAAATTTTATGAAAAGGGTGGGTCAAAGTTTGGTGATATTGATACACTTATGTGGTTTGCCATAAACACAACGTTTCAATGCTGTTTATTTATCTGATGTTTCTACTAAGCTGAGGTACTAAACTTACAGAAGTTGAAGGACATAAGATGATGGTTCATTGATGCGAGAGCAATACATGCCATACTCGAATATTGTAATCTAAACTACCACTATAGAGAAGATAATTAGAGGATGATGAGTTATCATGTCTGCTATAATAAGAATCAACTGCTGCAGTCAAGCACTTGACTGGGCCTTTGTGCCCTTGAAGTACTGCTAAGCAGGAATAGTTAGTCCCAAATGCCTTCCAAACTCTGATAGTTTTATCAGCTGAACCACTACAAACTAAATCATCTACTGTAGCCAAGCACAATATAGCCTTGGTATGCCCCCTTAGCGCTCCCAGAAGATCCATTCCTTTATCATATCCTCTCTTTTCCCACACTAATATCGATCTATCACATGCCCCGGAGTACAGCAACGATCCATCTGTACTTAGCGCTAAGGCATTAATCCCAGACTTATGCTCTTCTAGGGTACTGATCAGAGAATGCCTCTTGGCTCCAGGCGCCTTTCGCCAGATTTTTATTTTCTTGTCTGCTGAACCTGTGTAAACATCTCCATCATTAGACACTACAACTGCATTTATAGCATCATCATGTGCATGAGTGACAGACTCCAAACATTTGAAGTCCGACCTTCGCCAAATTTTTAGTGTCCGGTCCCACGATACTGAGTAAAGGAGGGACTGATCCGTCGATATGGCCAGTGCAGAAACAGTGTCCACATGGTGTACCCATGTGCATTTTTTGTGGCGTCGAATCTGAACTTGGTTATTTGGGTTTAGCAGTTTGACTGTACGGTCACCAAGTGTGGGTAGGCTAGCTATTTTTTCGTATCTGTGGTTCTGGTGTGGGTCTTGGGATTTGGTCTTCCATACACGGATTTTACAGTCTTGGTGTGCAGTGAAGAGCTTGTTGTTTAACACCACCATGGACTTCACTGCACTCTTTCCTAGAGCGACCACATTATCGGCTAGGTTCTCATCATTTGCTTCTTGGCTGAGAGGGTTTCGTTCCCAAATTCGGATTTCATTATCCGATGAGCCACTGTAAAGATATTTTCCAGCCAAAGTAAGAGAGAAAATGTTGGAGGTATGACCTGTGAAAGTGGTTATACAGTAGTTTTGAACGGTTGGAAGATTAGTTAGTTGATCAGAATTTGCTGTAAGAGTTAAAACTTTTGGTAGGCTTGGGACCGAGGAGAAGGAATTCGACCTTAAGTTATGACCATCTGACTCTGACTCTTCACTCAAATGATATGGAAGATGATATGTCATTGTTTGCATCTTACCGGAGATAAGACGTTGAGGAAGAAGGTAAGAAAGTTTGATGTTTTAGAGAAAAATGAAATGAAGTGTAGGAGGAGGAATAAATTCTGATAGGCAGTATGCTTTATATAGTGGTGATAAGTCTTCTTGTGCTCCCTTTTTTTTTCCATAAAAGCACCTGCTATTATTAAAGGTTCAACAAATGCATATTAGTGTTTTTTAGGCAAATAGTTCATTTCCTTTTGCGCTACGTTTAAAATTATGAGCAGATTACCTGTACGATTATCGTTTCATAATCTGATATTGACCTGAAAACGAGTTGTTTAATCGCCTTTTGTGCTGTGCTTGTGTTAGATGATTGGTTAGTACGCTGTATATATTATTACTAAACCCAGATTATGACTTTTGGTAATTGGATAGGAATTTGCCTATAATGTTGGGTAGTTGAAACTTGTCAAACAAATTTATTGAGTATCTCAGAATGATTTTTGTCATAATCTATTGCCTTAATGTTATCTATATCATGTGTAGTTGTTTTTCTAGTCTATATTCTAGCATTTTCTAAGCTCCATGATTTGACATATATCGATAATTTAGCCCTTTGTATAGATTACTGGCTAATTCCCACATAAAATATGATAAGCAAGACAGCAAGTTTTCATGTATGTCACCTAAAAAGGATTTTAATAAGAACACATAAAACAATGGTTTGTAACTAATCTCTTCTAGGTGTCTGCTCTGAATTTGCTCGTCAATGCGACACGTGCTCTCGTTCCATTTATATTGAGCTTGTGCTTAACACTATTATAAACAAAAATAATTTGATCAGTAACCTTAGTTAGTTGTAAAGTGCATTGAACAGCATATTAGTCCATTTGATTGTGCAATAGTTATGTTTATACTAATAGAATATATGAGGCCGGCAGTAGCATTGATCTTTTAAAATGGGGGTTGTTGCAATGTCAATTTGATGATTAAGATGGTTTGTTCTCAGTTTCCTATTCTTTTGCTTTATTTTAGCTTCTACTTTGCTTGTTCTATGCTTTGTTGCTAGGGACACTTATGATTTTTGATAAAAGAGGATCCTTTGTCCCAATTGGTAGCTAAAACGAAGAAGTGTATCGAAGTCACTGATGCTTGGTAAGTTTTTTTATCCATTCTTGCAACACTTTCTCCAGTTCTTCACTTTCCATTTTGCTCCATTGAGCTTCATGTTTCAGTATGTGACTTGAAGTTCTTGTAACCCAAAAAATTTGTAGGCTCGACATTCCTATAGCGAATGTTTATGTTGATTTAAGTGTTCAAGGACGTAAATCGTCCAATAAAACCTTTTGTTTTATGCTGATTCGTGAGAGTAAAATGAGGAAAGCGCGAAATTTCTTCGAGAATATATTTATGGCTTGGCATCAATGTCTATAGAACCGGGCACCAAACCTTATGAGCTAAAGTGGCATAGGCCCATGTGCATGTAGATTTCTAGACTGTTTTTTAACGTAATTATCATAGCATTCTTTTCTTCTTTGTTTCACTATAAATATGTATTTTTGGCTAAATTTCACCTGCATGAAAGTACTTTTCTGGCCTCACTTGACCCTTGAGCCCTTAACCGTTGATTTTGGTTCTTTAAGAGGCAATATCATTCACTGAGGCAACTTTTATGCTGCTTTCCCTTGTCCTTCTTCTATTACGAGTTCAATTCTCGTTGCGACATCTGTGCCACTTACTGTAATAGGAAATCTTTCAGTTGAGTGTCTAATTTCCACAACTGAGGAAGAGGATGCTGACACAATGCGTCAGCACCTGAGATGCTTCTCTGTATGTTGTTGTAATTACTGTTGCTGCATGTTATTATGGTTCATTATTTTGCTGCAAGAAAGAGGGAAAATCTCTCAAGAACTAGGAGCATTAAAGTAGATTCCCAAGATTAAAACTATTTATCTTATTTGCATTTCGTAACTGAGTCTATTGTACGATCTGCAGTGCTATTTTTGTGTCGTGCCACGTCCGTTATGTCTTTTCTAAGAGACTATAGTGAATGATTATATCGGTTTAACTTGATATGTCTACTTAGTTTCGTTATCACGGTCAGTAGTAGTTATATGAGCATAATTTGTGATTAGGGATTTTCTTACTGGTGCTTAGGTTATGATGGCTTAATGCTTAACCTCGTGCTATAAGCTTATGTCACCTTGGAAGCTGGACCCTATGTCTATGCTTTCTGCAACTCACTTACTATTCTCGCAACACTAACAGAAATTATGGAAAGTGGTTTTTGAAGTGCACTTTTCCTTTTAAAGTAGTATTATACTGCTCAGCATACCAATGTCCATCCTCCTTTGTCTGTAGGAACCCACACGGCCACACCTGAGATGAAGATTTTGCACTGTAAGTATAAAATGATGTTTAAATTACGTCATGGTGGAAAAAAGGATGCCAAATTGTGTTTAATTATAATATCAGCCCCCTATTTGAGATGAGATAAATAATGCCATCTTTATGACATGGGATTAATAGAGACTAAATAGTATAGAATCAAGATGAGTCTGAGACTCTGGGTCCTCTTTCATGTGCTATGTTTCTTATGGCAGACATAAGATATCATATTCTTACGTGATCTCCATTTGTGTTTCTCTAATCAGACTAATCTTTCAACATGTCACTGTATGTTAACCATACTAGTCCTAGTCTATGAACGTTTTTTTTTTTTTTTTTGGCCAAATGACTCTTTAAGAGTTAAGACTCGGGGTACTGTCGCAATTTCCATTGATATCCTTAAAGTGTGGCTTATTTCATGGTACTCCACTACTCCCCCACAACTCAACTGCAGCTACCCTCTTATTTCTGGGTTTGAGACCAGCCATAAACACCATTGACAATCAAAGGCTGACCCCAAAGCATTTACGAACTAATTATTATTCTTTTTCTTTTTGCTGCTGTTGTTCTGGTGTTACTTCTATATAAACTGCTTTTTATTCAGAGTACGGACAGGCTACTAAGATTAATTATTTTCGAGGGTATATTAATCTTATAATATTATCTGTTGGTTGGAAAAAAACAGCCTTCTCTCAGCTCGAATTTGTTTTTTATTTAGACTTCACAAAATCACAAGTCTCAACCATTTTTTTTGCTGAGTCGCTCGAGTTGGTGACCCTAGTGTCATTCTTCTCTGATTTGTTAAACTTTCTGATACAAACATATCATCGATTCTTCCTCTATCTGTGGCCATCTTTATGTTGCTAACACATGGGTAAGTATGCGTAAGTCCAACCCCCTTACCCCGCAATTTGCGGGAGCAGTTTAAGCATTGGGATAATGTTTTTGTTATGTAATTGGGGTTCCTTTTACTGCTATTTTTCTCAGTGTACGTTTTCTTATTGTCGAGTTTACATAAGGGTAAGGTTGTTTTTATCTAAAAACTTCAAAAGATTAGATTTAACCATAATAGTTTGCTTTCTTTTTCTCCTCAGTAAAGAACTTGGTAGATTATTCAACTCGGATGCAAAGAATTGGATTCCATCCTTTGAACTTGCTTACATGTCTTTGTTGCACATTCAAAATATCATGAAATGCTAAAAATATTACCCTGTAGGTTTAACTCTCTAACCTGCACTGATCACTATTAATCTGTTATTCTGTTACAGAATAATGCAAGGAAAAGTTCTTTCCCAAGGTTAGGTGAACTACTGAATTATCATCATGTACAAGATGAATCATCAAATCAGTCCACCATGTGCCTATACACTCTAGGGTATGTTCCTTTAACTCTTTTTTCATCTATCCAGTTCTCAAACATTTATCTTTCCTGAGATGCTCATATCTATTATTTTCCACCTGAAATACTTATCTGCTGACCTTAGCAATCATCTCGTATCGCCACGTCTCGCGACCCGTCTCATCATTCCCCCTATAGCTTACAACTAATCAAACTACCAAAGCAGCCCTACCTCTATGTATTTACTATGTTTTCAGTAAGATTCCCCTGAATGGTAATACCCTAAAATGGTTGTTTGAATAAAGTTGGAGTATATTTTTGCTAATGATTTTACGTTTGGAGTGTTTGCTTGTTCATGTGACATTATTGATGCTGTTTCACTTGTTTTGGAAAAGAGATTGAGAAACTTTCTCAAGAATTTTGGACACTCGAAACGTGTCTAGTGTAGCAGTAAGTTTCAATAATGGATGTTTGATTTAGTACACTACGTGTATGGAGATGCTTCGATATGTGGTTTGGTTGTTGTCAATGTTATTGGCGGTTTTTGTTCGTAAAATCTATGAATGCATGAGCTAAAAATTTCAACTTAAATGGAAAAGTTTACGCTTTTTGCTAATTTGTTTGGTTAATTGGTTTCAAATGAAAATAAGCTTGCTTGTTGACCAAAAATGCGTTTAATTCCCACTCGTTCATGGGTCCAACGAACCAGCAAGTTTCATTTCAGACGGGGTGTCAAGCGGGTGGTATCCGTCTAAAATTAAAATGGATAAAATGTAACCATTTTAAGATAAAAAGTTATCACCAGTTTAGTGTTAAGGACAATTTTAGTTTTAGACGAATGACTATTTTACGATAAAAAGTTACCACCAGTTTAGGGTTAGAAAATGACAATTTTAGTTATAAGATGATCATTTTTTATTATAAAATGGCAATATTTTTCTCGTTTTAAGTTAAGACCGTCAAGTAAGAATTTGTGCTAACAAAATGGTGTAGAATTATTTCACCTCTTTAAAGTATATATTTGCGTGAAATGATGTCTCTTCATCTTGATATTATACTCCGATAATAGTTCACTGGACACTTAGTCGTATGCTCGATGAACCAGACCGGATGATCTAGCAATTTTACTATTAGGGTAAAACCATACAAATAATGAATGTCTCTTTCCCTCAAAAATAAAAAAAATAAAAATAATGAATGTCCCCAAAAGATTATGATACACTTTATAGAGTCAATCTCTACTCTCTAGTACCATCAACGCTTTATTGGTTTGTCAAAGTGCTTAGCATGTGTATGTGACTATGTGAGGGATTTGATATTTAAAGATGACAAACAATCTACTCTAGTGAATTAGTGATATAGTCGTATAGTGTATCAGTAAAGTCCATAGAACGCTAAAATGCAGGCGAAATTCCTGAATGTGCATAGGAGAAAAGGGTCTAAACTCTTCTATAGTACTCCCTCCATTCAATTTAATTCCATACATTTGTTCAAAGTACACAGTAATTTTAGGAATATTCAATATAGGGAACCTAGGCAAATAATCTACTTTTATACCAACATGCACCAGCCCAAACTTCATTCTGTGCTGTTATTGGGACACTAGAACTACAATTTGAACTGCTGAAATGCAGACGAGGAGAAGAGTACCGAACTTTTTTTAATTCGCGCAATCATAGTATGTTATCATGTGTTCTAAGTGTCTGCTTAGAAAAATGGTTATGAACTTAGGAAAATGTTCCTACAGCTAACATTCTGCAGTAGCTGGGTACCTGTTAAACCTTTCAAAAACCCGACAATTGGCTATCATTCATGGTGAGTGGCAGGCCCAATAGTTTGTTTTCCAGACCCATTAACATTGCCACCCTTGTTGAACAAATACGAAATATTTGGCTCTCTTTGTTGAAGCTCATCTCTGAGATGTAACACTACTCCTGGGTGGCGCTGAAACAAATGTACTGTTCAAAGACTCCATACATGGTTCCAGTCTACACACTCCGACTCAGGAAGCCATTTTAACCGTTCCCTCTTTACGAGCTGCTGCCTGTTAGGGTGCCATATTTATCACCAGCATTTATTTTTCAACAAATAAATGCTGGTGATAAATATACTATTGCAACAAATAAAACTCCGTATTATTTTTCCTAAGTGTATGTTTGCAATATATATTTTCTTCGCAGTAGCTGCCAGCCGGTATGATACTGATTATTTGGTGTGGTGTGGGTCTGGGTCCGGGTCCGGGTCCGGGTTCGGGTTCGGGTCCGGGTCCGGGTCTGGGTCCGTTTGTTATATCCTCACCAAAGGCTAAAAGTCTAACAGTGATAGGAATGACTATCAATAATACTAAAATAATAGTACCTTATCTTCAAAACATACATTCCATTTAGAGTGTTTTAACAATCAAATATTTGAGCTGAATATTTGTTTGACAAAATGTCAATCCCAATACCATATCGTCAGTTATTTATAGATGGTGAATGGAGAGAACCCTTTAACAATAATCGCATTCCCATAATTAATCCTGCTTCTGAGGAAATCATTGGTCTGTTTACTTTTCTATTTTTAGTTGCTTCATGTAATCAACTCTTTAACTTGGGTGGATTTTAGTAATAATTCTTCGATTAGTTGATGATAATTATACCATTATGTTAATAATTCTTCTATATAGGTCTCAGTTTGATTGATGATTGTGTGATATCTTGGAAATGTAAAACTTGGTTTATTTTGAGTCAAATATATATGAATTTGTGGGGTAGTGTATCTGTAATCTGTAGCAAAAAGTTTTGAACTTTTCGCTTAAACTATGATATAGCAAACTTGATCGTCAGTTGTGTGCTATGTTAATCCAACATTTCACTTTGGTCGCGTCTCCAACACGGAATTGTGCTATGCTTCTATCCAAAGCCGTTTTGTGTCCGACACTTTCAGCCAAGTCATAGTAACATAGGTTGTGTGAGTTTGTGCTTAGCTGCTAAAGTAATGTTGAGCAAAAGGAGCTGGAGCCACTATGATGCAAGATAGTTTTAAAATTGCGAGAAGTAAACTGTAGGAATGTATTCATTAAATTGCTGCTCTTCATCATTGGTTGTTTATAAACAAGAAATAAGGAAATACTACTAGATTTTCTCTACTATGGATAAACAAGTTATCAACTATAGAGCATGTGATCAATTCTTCTAGTTTTGCCGTTTGTGATGTTTCCTGGGATTAGAAATGTTGGGTTGGTCCTTGAATGTGAATGGTTATTTAATTGTTTCCAGTCTCCAGATCGAAACAAGGGATGTTTTCCTGAGGTATATGCGCTTCTGTAGGGATAGGATGGAGGAAAAACATGATTGTTGAATTGGAGGGAACATCTTTAGAGAGAAAGTATTGTTTTGTCTTCAAATCTTGAAGCTTAAAGCTTTTGTGTGTGTCAGAATGAACAAGAAATTGCTCTTGGGATTGGAATTTGTTCTTTCCCTAGAGGGATTAGACTATAGAGGCCCATAGCAAGACAACCAAATACTCCCATATTTTTTGCAGACAGGGCTTAGAGTCTGCTTATTCGATTTAGTGTTGCCATTCTGTTTATAATATGTGCTGTTGCAAGCAGTCAATCTGCTCAATAAGACGATAAACAGTGTAGCGAATTGCTGATTTGCTGGTATTTTATTCTTGAAACCGATGTATTTCTGAGACAATCTACCTGCATATGGTCTGAAATTTTTATGCTGTTGATATGAGCTCCTTGCCATTGGAAATGAATCTGGGAGTTTTTGGGATGAGGTTTTTTTAAAACTTTATTCTTGAAATGGGTGTATTAGGTGATATTCCAGCTGCAACTGCTGAGGATGTGGAGGCTGCGGTTGCTGCTGCTCGAAAAGCGCTTACACGGAACAAGGGGGCAGAGTGGGGATCAGCAAGTGGAGCTCATCGTGCCAAGTACTTGCGCGCTATTGCTTCTGAGGTATTGAGTGTTATAGCTTGTTTGCTGAAGCTGTTAAGAGTTACTGCCAAATAGAAATGTTAAATTATGTTCCATCAAATAGACAGTAGAGTAATAGCCGGCAAAACTTTCTGCTTTGAGCTAAAATAAACTTCAGTAGAAGTTGAGTTGACTGGAGAAATTTTAGCCCACTGGGAAAATGCTGATAACCACATCGCGATGTTAAGCATTAGTGACTAGTCAATCATCAAAGAAGAAATATATGCCTTCATATTGAGTATATGCTAAAAGGTGATTGTTGGTTGCTATGATTCACCTTGAGGCAACCATGGATTGTGGCTTTCTAGTTCTATTTGCTTTCCGCTACCAAAACTTATGTGAATGTGTTTTGTCTTGTCAAATTCATGCATTATCTCTAGACTTGAAGTTTGAATTTGGATGCATCCTCTTATGGTGACAAAGAAGAATATACTTTTTTAACATTATAGACCTAAGGCTTATTCCTAAGTGTATTTTCTCATACAGGTCAAAGAAAGAAAAGACAAACTTGCAAAACTTGAAGTTCTTGATACTGGGAAGCCATGGGACGAAGCAGTATCGGACATTGTGAGTTCAAGTTGTGTTTGAAAAAAAATGTTTTATTTGTTTTTATCTTGCTCAGCACTGATCTATGGTCTGCTTTACTGTTTCTAATTTCGTAGGATGAGGTTGCTTCGTGTTTTGAATATTATGCTGATCAAGCGGAAGCCCTGGATGCTAAACAAAAGGCCTCAATTTCCCTTCCTATGGACACATTTAAAGCTCATGTATTAAAGCAGCCTCTTGGCGTTGTTGGTCTGATTACTCCATGGTATTTTGTTCAGAATCTTTTCAAAACTTTAGTTTCCCCCGAAACTGAAGTAGCTTAGGCCTTCTCATCGTGCCAAAGAAATAAAGTTTGCATGTTCCATAAGCCAATTTGTGAAAATATATTCATCACAAGTTCACAACCAAATATGATTATAATTGATCTCTCTCTTCTTGTCTTTGAAGGAATTATCCACTCCTAATGGCTACCTGGAAAGTTGCCCCCGCCCTTGCTGCTGGGTGTACAGCAGTACTTAAGCCGTCAGAGTTGGCATCTATGTATGTTTTATGTTGAAGCTAATACAATAAAAATATAATTTTTTTTTCTTTTTTATCAATGCTTGCTTAGTGAAGGGAACTGTGTTTTTTCTCACAGGACCTGTCTAGAATTAGCTGACGTATGCAAAGAAGTTGGACTTCCTCCTGGTGTGTTGAATATTTTGACAGGATTGGGAACCGAAGCTGGTGCCCCATTAGCATCTCATCCTGATGTTGACAAGGTTTCACTCTCGTCCTTTTCAAGTTGTACTTGCGAGTGGAAAAATTTATGTATCCCAGTGTTTTATGGTTCTTGTTGTATTGATAATTTTTGTGAAATATCGGGTAGATTGCATTTACTGGGAGCACTGCTACTGGCAGCAAAATTATGTCTTCAGCAGCCCAATTGGTCAAGGTGTGTGACAGTTCATCTTGTTCAATTAAGTTGTTCGTCCTCTACACGTCATGGTTTCTAACACTTGCATCTCTTGCAGCCTGTTACATTAGAACTTGGAGGAAAAAGTCCTATCATTATGTTTGATGATGCTGAACTTGATAAAGGTTAGTTGCTCTTAGTAAACTACATTTGTACCTTACTATCTCAATCTTTAGCGAAAGTAAACTAAATACCCTGAGAGTCGAGACTTTGGTCGTCAGAGATGTGCTTTTGTTACATCCTGAAACTAACATCTTTGTTTTATTTTATAGCTGCTGAATGGACTGCTTTCGGCTGTTTTTGCACAACTGGTCAAATCTGCAGCGCAACCTCTAGATTGCTTGTGCATGTAAGTGTTCATATCTCGTGGAGTCCTTCAACAATTCTCTGATATAGACATATTTGTTAGAAACAGTCATGGTTTACAATGTTTTTTCAGGAAAGCATTGCAACTGAATTTTTGGATACGCTTATGAAATGGATAAAAAACATAAAAATCTCCGACCCATTTGAAGAAGGTTGCCGAATGGGCCCTGTAATTAGCAAGGGACAGGTAAGATGGGTATTTTACATATCTTATTGCTTTTGAACTCCCAAGGTATGAAACCATATAATGTTTCGCTTATGTGCTACAGTATGAGAAAGTTATGAAGTTCATTTCAACAGCGAAGAGTGAGGGTGCCACTATATTATGCGGAGGTTCCCGTCCTGAGGTAAAATTCATACCTCTGTTGTTCATTACTAAGTTACCCTTGCTTCCATGTGACTTCAGTAACCAAATTTTTTTTATGGTTATTATTGCAGCATCTGACGAAAGGGTATTTTGTTGAACCAACCATCATTAGTGATGTATCCACGTCCATGCAAATATGGAGGGAGGAGGTTTTCGGTCCTGTCTTGTGTGTGAAAACATTTAGCTCTGAAGATGAAGCCATTGAATTGGCAAACGATACACAGTGAGCTTTTAACGCCGTCTCCATGATTTCCCGCTTTATAAACTTTTGACTGACTGTCTCCATGAGTACCATATGACTCCATCCCATTTATATTGCTCCCATTGGACTCGGTAAACAAAATTTAGTAACTTTGATGGTGAATGAACTAGTTGATTTGTCAAATGTTGTGTTCTGCAGTTATGGTTTAGGTGCTGCTGTGATATCGAAAGATCTTGACAGGTGTGAGAGGGTAACAAAGGTGAGACACCTCATATACTTGACATCTTTACAATCAACTGAAAGCCAAACTGTTTTCCTGGATGACAATTTTAGCTGTTTAATCTCGTCAAATTTGTTCTATAGGCACTGCAGGCCGGCGTTGTGTGGGTCAACTGTTCACAACCATGCTTTTGCCAAGCTCCGTGGGGAGGTATCAAGCGTAGTGGCTTTGGACGTGATCTTGGAGAATGGTGAGATATTTGACTATCCTGTAGGCTGTAGCCCTAACATCACTCCTCGTTAGACCTGCCAAACAGTTTTGGGTTGGTCAGGTTTAGGTCATTTCAAATTAATTATTTTCGGGTCATTCATCAGGCCAGTTCACATTCGCGTTCTGGTTCTGGTTCTGATCAGTTTTGCCTAGCCTACTTCGCGCACATTCTTACTTTATACTCTATATGTGCCTCGAGTAATTTTGACAGCAAAAAAACCTAATAAATATGGCTATGTTGCGCTCAATTTGTTGATCACTGAAGTATTTTGCAGGAATGCACAAGTGCGCTGTGAAATTATATCAATGTTAGGGTGATCTTAATGTGTCCTAACCTCAGCATGTAACCTTGCAGGGGTATCGAAAATTACTTGAATATCAAGCAGGTTACTGAATATATCTCTGACGAGCCATGGGGATGGTACAAGTCTCCTTAAAAGCTGTGAAAACAGTGAACGAGACGCCGACCTTACTGTTGTTATCAACAGAGGATTTGAGGAGGCCATGCAATCAAGTTATATGTTCGTGGTGCCCAATATGTTGAAGAGTTATGTTCAATTTACTAGAGTTCGGTTCATTATACAAGGAGTTGTGACATATTCCAATACCGATTCTATGATGCATAATGAAATTTAGAATAAAGGTTTTCCAAATCATATGAAATAAGTATGAAATATTCCCCCTTTCTGACACAATATTTAAAACTCAAGTTGTTAAACTATTGCTTATGCTGCAGTCAACATTTTTGTGTCAATTTTGATATCACAAATTTTGATTTGCGACGGCCTATCCGTCACAAGAGAGACTTGATGTTTGGATATTCCTTTGTGCAATGTATTTGTAGGGGATTTTCGTAAGGTAATATATGACCACACACACAATAATAAAGACAAGAATAATAGGGACACAAATATAACGAGGTTCATCAAAATGGCTACGTCCTCTACTGCGGTTGCCCTATGATTTTATTGATCACACTCAGAGTATTACAACAAGAGTAATATACACAAGAGACTTAAGACTGCTCTTATTATTACTCTTATAACTCACTTATGAGGATTTGAGGGATGCATATTAAGTTTGCCCCAACTCTCCTTTTATAGGCCGCACAAATTCTCACTTGTGACGGACAAAATCCGTCACAAGGTAGAGACGTGAGACAGAGTGAAGTGGGAGATTCTTGTGGATACCTATCTCCCCCACTTGCTTCGTCCGTCACAAGGGACACGGATTGTATACGCAGAGCTTGACAATGTGCTGCCATATGCTTAACTGTACACAAAGAAAATGCTCCGTGCAAGTTTCATGTGTACACAATATTGCCTACCTTTTTTCCTTCCATCATTAAATGCTTTTATGGCCTTTTACACAATTGTCAACAAATGACAATTTGGAGTCCAATATTCCGTACTTCTCCAAAACAAGGAGGATCAGTACAACAGTATCTAATCAATGTAGGCGAATCAATATACAGTATTGAACATTGAAGTGAAATTGTAAAAAAAAGTCCCAATTAACTCGCATTAAAGTCCCAATTTCTAAAGGAGTACTTCCAAAATTGGTCCCAAACTAATGCCCCAATTTCTAAAGGAGTACTTCCAAAATTGGTCCCAAACTAAGAGGTTTGGTTATTCCCTTCTTGGTTAGTTTACCTTATATAATAAACAAATGATTGAGACTCAATGATGAATAAGATGTATTCTTCGTCCAGATCATTTGTTTACCTTCAAAGACAAATTAAAGAGGAGAGGAACAATTATTAATTTATTAGATGAAAAGTGTATCAAGTTAAATGTGGAAGATTTAATTGCCCATTAAACGTATTCAAGAATTTGTGTTTTAAAAATAAAAAGAAAAACAATTAACGGATACACCCTAAATCTCAAAATAGAAGAGACAAAAAAATGACCGGAACAGAATGATTATCACTTTATAAAGAGAAAAACCTATATCACCCGTCGGTATTAAGATAAAAATGTCCAGCAAGTCTTGCTTGTGACGGGCTTTTCCCGTCACAAGCTTGTGACCTCTCACAAAAGGGAGAGAGAGGACAAGGTGGGGCACCCCCATGTGCTTCCCACTCACCCCTAAATGGGTATTTTGTGAGAGGAAAGGTATCCGTCACAAGCTTGTGACGAATACCTTCCATCACAAATGAGATTTTGTGAGAAATGTCGAGGGAAATTAGGGTCAATTTTATTTTTATTATGTTTTTTCAAACCTTCCAAAAGCATTTGGTTGGGTTCCAAGTCGAGCTCAGAGTTGTTCTACCCTCACCGAGTCACAGGACATGGATTTGTATCGGCAGGTCGAGCTGGGGTTAGATCGGGTGAGTTAAAGGTATGCAGACCCAATCGGTCGAATTGGACCGAGTCCATCTGGGCCACCTTTAGTTAAGGCTAGTCTAAGATCGTGAGCAGATAGACAAAGAGTGATTAGACTCGAGTAGAACTTGCTTAAAACCGTCTTTTAAATAGAAAATAGTATTATTACTATTATAGTTTCCTCTGCAAAGATACAAAGTGTAAATTCTCTTCTGCATTCCACTTGTGTAAAATATACAGAGTATATCCCTTCCTCTTTTTTCTGTGTAACTTAATCAACAACCTCGCATCTCTAGATCTTCATTATCTTCAACATTCTTTCCTTTACTTCTCCTGCCTACCTGGATCATCAACATTCCCAATTCACTGTTATACAAAAGGGCACATTTTGATCATCCTGTAACACTGAAACTCTGAAATATCACTTCTTTGATTCAAAGTTTGTAACTTTTTTGGTGTAATAATGGGGAGTTCAGATGAGAGAATTGTTGCTGTGATCATGGTGGGTGGACCCACTAAAGGTATCAAATTTCTCCTTCTAAAAAAATTTAGTTTAGTCTCGTATAAGGCGGTTTTACCCTAATATATTGTAATGTGGATTCAAACACAACCCTATTAGTAGGTAGACGTAGTTTTTGATTCAATTTTTTGTTAGTTTTTATATAATTTTGAATGTGTGATGCCTGGATTGTCCTAAGTAGAATTGTTTGATTGAATTTTGATGAATCTAGTTAATGGATTAGGCTTGATCACTTACCTCTTCCCGTCCCAATCATTTGTTTACCTTCGATTTAAATACTCCTAGCAAAGAAAAGGGGTATTTTGGATAGTGAATTGTACTTTCTTAAAGTAAGTTTTGGTGGGAAATTTAATGTTTTGTTTAATGATTAGATATGAGATTAAATATGATGATGTTGGATGATTAATAGGTACTAGATTCAGGCCATTGTCTTTGAATATTCCGAAGCCGCTTTTCCCATTAGCTGGGCAGCCTATGGTTCATCATCCAATCTCAGCTTGCAAAAGGGTATATTCTGTTACCAATTTGAGCACATTTGATTTTGCTATTATATTAGTATCTCGATCCGTTGTTAATAGTTACTCGCTCTGTCCAAGTTAATTGTTTACCTTTGTTTATTTTGAGAGGTGAACAAATGATTGAGATGAGGGAGTATATGATATATTGAAATTCATTTCTGAAATGTTTCATGTTTCATTTAATTGTAGATTCCAAACTTAGCACAGATCTACTTGGTTGGTTTCTATGAGGAGCGAGAATTTGCATTATATGTGTCTGCCATATCTAATGAGCTTAGAGTTCCTGTCAGGTGATCTCTTCCTCAACTTATTTGATCTTCTGGCGTTTCTTCGTACCAAAGTTTTTGAAGTTTAGATTAGATTTAGTATTGATCGTTGTATGTTTTATTGGTAATATAGATACTTGAAGGAAGATAGGCCTCATGGTTCTGCTGGTGGCCTATATAACTTCAGGGATATAATCATGGAAGACAGTCCAGTATGCAACATCTCCCTTCTATTTCTTGTGAAACGGCCATGATTGACCGACATTTGTGCTCTTTTATTTCGTGTGTTTCAAAATTGGTCTTTGATAAAGTCAAAAGCTGCTTACGTGATTGATGGTTTTCATTATATTGCAGTCTCAAATATTCCTGCTAAATTGTGATGTTTGCTGCAGTTTTCCATTGCCAGAAATGCTTGGTAATTTATTGGCATTTTTCAGTGCTTTGTTTCAAGTTGACTCATGTCCAGTTGAAAAGAGTTTTAATTTTTTTACTGTGTTTTTTTCAGAGGCTCACAGAAAATATGGAGGAATGGGAACTCTACTAGTGAGCAAGGTCTGTCAGCACCTCCTGCTGTATCGATAGAGTATTTAATTGTTCGGTTTCAATTATATTATGTGTGTGTTTATTTAGTTGCTGATCATTAAATGTACATGGACAGGTTTCGGCAGAGTCTGCCAATCAGTTTGGTGAGTTGGTTGCTGATCCTGACACCAATGAGGTTTTGCATTACACTGAGAGGCCCGAAACTTTTGTAAGTGTTCTATTCTCATCTTGGCCTCTTGGGTCATGGCTGTGTGCTCTTATGTTATGACCATTTCAACGTGATTTAATAGGAGTCCTGACTCACTATCTCACATTTGATTTGTTGCATACTTAATTGTCTAATATTTAATTGTGTTGCAGGTTAGTGATCGGATAAACTGTGGCGTATATGTATTTTCACCTGAAATATTTAATGCTATCCAAGGTGTCTCCAGTCATCGGAAAGATACAGGTGCATGACCCAAACAATCATCTTTTCTTCTTCTGAGTCCCTGGCTTTTACTTTGCATTTACTTGGAAGTTAGAACTACACAGATACTGTTTACTCTGTTAGTTCCCGAAAGAAAATATGAAACCTACAGTTGCTGTAATATTATTGTAGCTTTTCGTTTTAAAATTTAGATATAATATTCAGTTCTACAGAACTACCCAATTACCTGCAGTTGCTGTTAGTCCACGTATGGTACTCGGTTATTTTATGAAATTTCCACATACTTTTGGCTTAAAATGAAGTGTACAAGTGTCATACCTGTGTTTGAAGGTTGATATGAGACATAGGGAACGCGAGGTCATTCAAAGAGTCGAAGTGAAGTGCAGAAGTTAACAAAGTTTATTTACTCTATGTTACTCAACAAGTCAGCTGCAACCATAAGAAAGACTTAGGCCCTGTTCTTTTGGACTTAAAGTTTCTGAATTTTTCTGAACTTTGCTGAACTTTTCTCGACTTTTCTCAACTTTTCTGAATTTTGTTGAACTTTTCTGAATTTAATTTTGCTGAACTTTGCTGAACTTAATTTTATTGAACTTTTCTGAATTTAATTTTGCTGAACTTTTCTGAACTTAACTTATAGAAGCTTAAGTTTTCTAAATTGAAGGTATTTTAACTTAAATTAACTTAATTTAATTTCACTTAATAATAATAATAATAATAATAATAATAATAATAATA
>JAOWBH010184064.1:0-18545 GCA_028566215.1 Silene coronaria
CCCCCACAGTGTTTCCATTGCAAACCCTTCTTTAAAAAACAAGAAAAACTCTCTCTAATTTTTCTCACCCTTCTTCTAACAGAATATAACCAAATTGATCAATTATGTACATTATTCATACATTAAACAAGTAATTAATCTAATTTCCTCAACAATACATCCAATTTTGTACCAAAATTAACTAGCTACAACCTCAATTAAGCTAAATTTTACAATTAGGATTTCATTCAAGAACCCAATTACTTGTGGGGAAGGTAGCAGGCGGTGGTGGTAGGGATGGGACGGAGATCGGCGATGGTAGTGACGAAGGTAACATATGGCGGAGGAAGTGATTGTTTGTGGGGAAGGTGGGCAGTGACGGGGGAGGTGGTCGACGATGGGGAGGTATCCGGCGGTGGAGTGGCCGGAGGGCGGAGGTGGGCGGAGGGAAGGTGGCAGGCGGTGGGGAAGGGAAGAAAAAATTTAGGGGAAATTAAAGGGAGAGAAAGTGTTTGATTGAGTAAAATGAAAAGGTAAAGTGGGTAATGTCGTCCATGATTGAGTAAAACGCGTCCATGAAAAAGCATAACCCAAAAAAAACTAGAAAGTTTTTATACTGGATTATTGGGTCAACAAAATTCATTTACCTCTTTTTTAGTAACAAATAAAAAATAAAAAATAAAAAAACTGAAAAGGTGCCATCGTCTAAGTGGACCTGTAGCACTATAATTGTTAAGTCCTACTGAGAGTAATGACCATGTCATACAACAACCAAAGATGACTCACACTCCAGTGCCCCCACCAACCGTATGCTCTAAAACATTTTATTAAGCTGAACTCATCCGTGCGATTTGCATATCCCCATTGTGTATTCATATCACGTTGTTACATCTATGTATGACAGTATATGGGTACTATTAAGAGCGTACTGAATATCCTCTAACCTATTTGAATGGGCCCTATGGGGTATACTGTAAATTAGGCAAACCTGAGCTGAAATACAAGGATTTCTGAGTATTTTATAGCTATTATAAGCAAAAGTCACACTTCACAGGAAAGATGAGCCACAATTTTGACAATTACATGAATTTTCATCGAGTTGAACCCAAGCTGTTGGAATGTAAACAAAACATGTGAGGCAAAAATACCTCATCCCAATCATCATCATGAATTGTTCCCTTTATGTTTCGGAAAAATTCTGTCAGCTGGCCGCCTTTCTTTCTCTCAGCAAGCGAAGCAGCAACCGCAGCATAAATATCCACAGCTGCAACAATAATTTAAGGCCATGAACGTTCACTGGTTTTTTACGCAAAAACTTTAATCTAGCGACGAATTGAAAAAATTACCAGGGAGATTAAATTGACATATAACTTGAAAAGCCAAATCAAAGTTTTTCTCTGCAAGTGCTTCTGCAGTCTGAGATCTTCTCCTGTTGATCAATTAACATTAAGACCAGTTTGATTCTAAAGTTTAGTCCTTTGGTACTTAATATAATAAATTTGAACTACAGTGCCTGTGTACAGGTGAAGAAGGAAACAGCAGCCAGAGATTTGGATAATCATTTCCTTCTCCTACTAATCTAGTTTTTCTACATCCATACCCTACAAAAAAAATCCAACGAACCTGAATGTTTCAGGATCGTTTGGATTTCCAAACAAAGAATGCTTCCACTGCGGCCCTTCAACATCGTTAAGACATCTTACAACATCAACCTGAAGCAAGGAAAGGTGTCTGAGGCATTTAGTACTTCAAATTATTAATCTTAAGAAACATAAAGGACTTCCAAACTCTACACTCTTCTGAATTTCAGAGTCAAACATGATATGAGTAGCACCTCATGTACAGCTTAATTTTTGGTTAGAGATATGAGGGCATTAACATCCATTATTTGGGTGGTTAAACAAAGTTAATTTGTAGGGTAGAAAATCAGTAGTTGTTTGAGCTAGAACAATGTACTTGGCGGCATGGCGCCAACTCCTTTAGAGTTTGTACGCTCACTACGGAGCTTCTAACTTCATCACTTTCACCTGATAAATGATGAAAAGTTCATGGAATAGGCATTTCTGCACACTAAGCAAGAGACTTCTAAATGTAAAGCTTGAGAATCATGATAATAAGGGCCGCTATAATGTCGTTTGTCAAGTTGTCATCACTAATTACCTGAATGGCTGCACGCGCTGCAAGTTTAACGAGTCCTTCCTCAGTGAGTTTTTCTGAGGCACTTTTACCTCGAATGCCTTTGCCAGTGTGTTTTATGGACTCTCCAGCCCTGTAACGCGCTGACAATCCTTCATCAAAATGCATCTGTCCATAATGAAAATATAAATCCGATTAAATCAGACATTTTTGCTACAATCAACCCTATTTTGCCATACAATCAGTTCAAAGCAGAGTTACCGGATTCGTAATTCGCTCGATTCGTTTTCGTAATTCAAATTCGTGATATGTCGCTTAATTCGGTAAAACCCTTGTTCAAAGTATTGCTAGAAATAACATCAATTTTGTGACTGTGTTAGTCTGGATCCTTTCAAAAGATGAAGAAACAGGTGGGGTGCCCAATAGCAGTAGAAAGGTGAACTTCCATCTCAAAAATCAGAAGCAAGTGGAGATGTTATTCACATAAATTACTCGGGGATGTTTTTTTTTTTTTTTTTTCTTATAAGAGCTAGGTAGATATATTATCTGTCTGCACATAGTGAAGCGCCACTGTTTTAAGAGATCAAACTGGTTGAGGACAAAAAACTAATGGGTCCACAGCTTCATATTCCGACTATCATGTTGCATTTGCAGGACATCCGTGAAAGAAATGGGAGGAAAGGAGAAGTTTCTCTTGAGTTGGCTGCCCAGCTATACTGAGTGTTTGATGAATAGAAAGAAATGACTTCTTTAGGGCTTATTTTTTTGCTTATTATGTTTAGCTTTAACAAGTTTCAGCAAAAATAAGCACAGTTCAGCAATGTTTAGCAAAGGGTACCATGTAATATAGGTAATGTTCACCAAAATTCAGGAAAGTAAAGCTACAAGCAGTAAATTTCAGGGATGAGTAAAATATGCACTATTACAAGCTCATTAAGATTTGTGAGATAGGGATGTATAAGAAGCCTTGAAAAGAAAGGAACAGGTTACTACCCATAGAAAGTGATAATACCAAGATCATACTCAAAATAATTTGGTAAATGCCATTCATGATTTGACATCAAAAGCTAGCAGCAAAATTTGAATCGAACTCTGTCCCAAAGATAGGACTATACAGTCCACTTTAATAGCCTACACACATTGATAAATGGATGCCATGATTAAGCATGAAGCGTACCTTAGCATCTTCCAAATGCTTCACTGCATCTTCTTGTGATTGAGAATTAATAAAAAGCTGTACACAACACAGACCGGAAGCAACATGGTCTCTTTTTATGACCTGAGCAATGAACAGCAGCAATCAAAGTCAAATAATACTTGAGCATCAAGAATGGAAATAAAAGAAATCATTCTGGATAGGAAAAACAGAGGATTGCCAGGAGTTAAGCAAGCAAGGCATTTGAGAACAAAAGGGGCATACAAAAACAACAGAAAATAAGAGAATGAGGAAAGAAAATGGCCTAATATTGCAGGGGAGATAAACAACATTACTCCAGTGCCTCTATTACTACTGCGTGCATGGTATTAAATCGCGGTATCGGTCGCGATCGTGGTAAAGGTCAAATATTAGTTAACGAAAGAGAGCATTCGATAAGAATGCCAGGAAGAGGTAACCATAGCATCAGACCCTTTACAAATTGCAGCAAGATGATAAAATAAGAAGCATCGTATCAATTAATGAGCAAACTTTACAGTCCCAGGCACAATTATGTTCAGGAAATAGATGCATATGAGAATGGGAAATAATATTCTTTGTTTTTTTTTTATAATTCTAATTGGTACTACTGTACCAGCATAATGTACTGCAGAAGAGTACAGGTCATGGCATTGCACACTAGCAGACAATCTCGTAAAGAAATACTCTAGTGAAAGAAAAAAATTGGGAGTCAATTTACCAAAAACTTGTATAGGTAATTGAAATGTTTATGACTCTCGCAGTAGTTGCAAATTTTGGCCAGTGCCGCTTCTGTATACTGATTTACATTAGAATCTAATGAAGTAGGATCTGATGTTCTCAGAGAAATTACTTCCTCCAACACTGAAATAGCACCATAACTTATACACAATTCACACAAGTTGTCAATGGTCCCATAATCAGTAACTAGTGAATCTGGTCTTTGTGGAGATGAAGATGAAGTGACTGCCCCAACTGATGATGGTTGAGGAGGCGGAGGAACACCATTCGGCGGAAAGAACAAGAAGCACGCCTCATTATAGTGCCCATGCCTGAACATAAAATCAAGCAGATGTTGTCGTGCATACTGCAATAGAAAAAAAAATAGCTCAGCAGTGCAAAATTCTTCACACGTTTCTTGAATATCAGAGGGATTTGCAATGAGATCCAGCAACCATAAAAACCCAAATGCAGTGATAAAAACAATGATGTAAAGGCATATAAAAGTCCATGAACAGACAATCTTATAAAACGCAGTGGATATTTAGCTTTCAGCTAAACATTGACGTAAACATATATTGGGATTCAGGACATATACGTATTTGACCAATATATCTTTAAATATATAGCTTGGGATATTCATTTTAAAAAAAAATCGAAGACGACATTGAATAGATGCACTAATTTGCAATGTGGTGTTTGGAGAACAGTCAAACAGTCAAAGTGCGTATAAAACAGAGTTGAGAGACAACTTTTGCCAACCCCATTTTCCTCAACTAGAAAGAACATTTAAAGCTTCAAATTATATGCGCATGTCCTTATGAGTCATTTCAAACATCCTGCTAAATGTAACTACAACACACCAATCACCATTCATAATTTGAGTTGCTAATCAAACTAGGTTAACACAACCTACAAGTATAAACTGCTAGCAGTATAAGCTGTTAACACAATATGGTAGCTATATAATTATACCGTCTTGTTAAACACTAACACTGCATAAAACAACAGCTGCTGGCCAGATGTTCTTTCCAAACTTTTAATCCTTTTCACATTTTGGGGTCAGACTTACCAAACTTTGACCATAAATATATTGAAAACTATAACAAGTTAATATATGACAATAATATAATTATAACACACAAAGATATACATAACTCAAAACTCTTGCACGAAGTAATATTTATCACATAAAAAATATAGAATGGAAAAAAAACATGGTCAAAGACTCTAAGCACCATCTTTGGGACCGCGCAAAATGAAATGGGAATTGGGATGAAAAAAGCACGCAAGAAGTATATTTTACAGTTCGGAGATTTGAACTTACATCCTGCAGGTAGTTGACACATTCAAGGTACCGGATATTATCCAGGTTGCTACATGGTCCTTCATCAAAATCCATACTGCTAGTTGAGCCACTATTTGCAGGCTCTTGAGACCCTCTAGACCTCTCTGAACGAGGAAATGTTGATGGCATGTGGAGAACATTCAGATATGAATCTGCAGAAAGAGAATCATCGAGAATCGTAGGCGCACTTCTGGCCAGATGATCATACCTATGACACATATTAAATCAATTAATTTCCAAACAGGTGACTGATAACTTATTCATGTCCAGCAAGGTGAATAACTCTGAACACATGAACCAGCAAAATTTCTAACTTTTGAAATTGTTAAACCCAACACCTTTTTAGACAATTATGCGGACAATTCAAAGATTCAAAGGTGTGATCCATCAGCGCGACATGCTCCATACATTGAAGGAAACATTCAAGAGTGCAACAATTTGGCATACAATGTCATATGGCACTGAGTGATGGACTGATGGGATATCAAACAGCACTACATTAATAAGATGGGTAGCCTTAAAACTTAGACAAGTCAACATTAATAAGACGAATGTGGCAGATATATCCCTGCTGCGGCGGATGCCTGCCTCAAGAATTAATGATCATGGAAAATTAAGAGTTCCTTCATTGATAATATGCTCAGAGAAGATTGCCTAAGGTTGCTTGACCACATGCGATGGAAGCCAAATGAACCATCAATTAGGAGGCTCGAAGAGTGAGGAACGATGACTATTAAGGATAGGTGTACAGAAAATATGGATAAGGGTAAATGAATGGTATACAGGTTTACCTGGGGTTTAAGGAGATATAGCATTGGAGAATGCAGAGTAAAAAGAGACATCAATGCGGAAGACAAGATTTCATATGATTTTCTTACCTTCCTTTTGTTTGCATCCCATTTTGTTTCAGTCAAATCTCTCCTATGTGTAAGTCCCTCTTCTCTCTTGATTTTTCTTCACACGTTTCTTCTGTTTGAATATTTTTTTAGCTCTCATTCAAAAGGTTTTCCTCAAATTTTCTAGTTTCCCTTTCCATTCCAAAGAAGACAGGCTCGTTACTCTTTGGTTCTGGACTATGATGGAATGAAACAATCTGGCCTATCACAGTGGCTGCTCTTCTTTAAATTGTGAAGTGCCAGTTCTTCGATGCAGTTCTCAACGCATTTCATCTTGGGTCATCCCGAAACAATCTCTTTTTGTAGCTAACACGAGGATAAGGCTACGTACATCCGACCCCTCCTTACCCCGCTATTTACAGGAGCCACTGAGGCACCGGTGTAATGATGTTGTATTATGTTTTTTCCCTAATTAACCCTCCAAACTTATCTTTCCACTTATATTTCCTTTTATTAGTATACATCTTGGGTCATTCGGAAACAGTCTCTTTATGTTGCTAACACAAGGGTAAGACTGCGTACATCCGATCCCCCCTTCAATCCTATAAAAAGAAAGGAAAGGAAAGAGAAAAATCTGCAAAATACATTCAATTATTTTCTTACATGGAACGAACTGTGGATACGTCTACCGCTGGTCCACCTTCCATAGTACTAATGATATCTAATATGACTGGTGCAACATGGAAGTCGGGATCATTCTTGCGTAACTGGAGAGCTTGTCTGCATGTCATCACAAGTGACTTGATTAATACTTCAAATTGCAAAATGTAATCACTAAGTCCAAAGGAGTGATTATAAAAACTGCAGTTTTGAAAAGAGTTCCACAGAGAGAGACTACCAGAGTAGAATATAATCTAGTATCACATACATAAATTTCACTCGGGCTTGGGAATAATGTTCCATACGAAGCAATGCATGCCCCCATGCGATCCATACTGGAAAAACATCAATCTGGAACAAGACCAAAGTCAGTTAACATACTAACAGCAGCTGCCCTCGATGATAAATTATTATCCCAATGGGCCCACCCCTAAAAGAGAAAGCGCAAATCAAGACGACAAAACAGGTTCCCTGAGGCAGTGTTACACTGCTCTTCATATGTAAAATCAGGCCCCAACTGGATGCATACTACCCAAGCTCAGGCTCATTGTGTGGATGGCCCAGACAGTAGACAGATGGGGGAAGATAAGGGATCCCTTCCCAAATCCGGCTAGAGAGGCTTGAACTTGTGACCTCAAAGTTACAAGCTCAAGCTTCAACCACTAGACCAACACAGGCAAACACATATGGGATGACAGTAGACAGATGGGGAAAGATAAGGGATCCCATCCCAAATCCGGCTAGAGAGGCTTGAACTTGTGACCTCAAAGTTACAAGTCCAAGCTTCAACCACTAGACCAACACAGGCAAACACATATGGAATGACGGTAGACAGATGGGGGAAGATAAGGGCTCAGGTAGGGGTGTTCATTTGCGGTTCGGATAACCGACAGCTAATTTAATTCGCTTCGGGCGCGGTTCGGTTCGGTCAAACTCCGAACCTAAACCGCACCGTTTCTAACGGTTATAAGCGGTTCGATTAACCACTTTGAACGGTTATTAGCGATTTGGTTAACGGTTAACCGATAATCGTTTTATGTATAATTTTTTTTTCAATTTCCGTTTACTTTTTCAAGTAATTTAATTAAATTTTCAATATATTATACCCAACCATAAAATTAAGTAGATATACTTTATTATTAATCAATTTATGAGTTTTTGAATTTCAATGCTCTAAGAAAATGAAACAAGAGAACAAATTTTCTTATAATATTTTCATTTTTTTGCTTAATCTTTAGTCAAACGGTTCGGTTCGGTTAATCGGTTTTCGAAAACAGCGAACCTAAACCGAACCGTTTACATGACATATTTAACGGTTCGGTTCACCGAATCTCTTTGTCAAAACGGTTCGGTTAACCGAACCTAAAAAATGCACGATTTTTAAGTTTTTCGGTTCGGTTATTGCGGTTCGGTTTATTTTGAACACCCCTAGTATACACATTACCCCCTTCCGTTTATGGACGGGGGACACGTTGATCACTTGATCGTATGCCTTCACGTTACCCTCAAGGCCTCAATTGATTCAAAACTCTCGTGTAAAACCGCTTGATTACACCCACAATACGGAGTATAAACTAAAATCTTGTCAATACTTGATGTACTTATTTTATTCTATGTCACTCACATCTGTCTAAGTATGTGTTAAGCTCAGTACAAACTTATGTTTCTCTTAAGAAAGACCAATTGCGTTAAGGAAAGAAGAGCTTGACAATTATCTTAGACTAGACTAGTCAAAACTGACCTGACATAATTACACGGATCTAATAAAATTTGAGCCATATTTGACCAAACGCTCAACAAAGGACTCCGGGTTGGCCCATAACTAAAATTAAACTGACTCAATATTACTTTTACCATAATATTTATCATTTCGCATTGACCATTTCTCTAAATAACCTGATGACAAAAGCTTGAAATGAACCAATCTAACCAAAATTCTTGCTAATTCGAAATAGCTCAAACTGAACTGAATAAACCAAATTGATTTATTTTCGAGGTTACCGTGAACCGAGCCAACTAAAGTATCCGAGTCTTTGACCATAAGCCACTGCCAAGTGCTTACTGCTTCATAAAATGCCGATTAATTGATTTGGGGAAAAAATCGCGTAACCGGGTTTGGTCTATTGAATTTGGTCGGAAGCATCACCTGAATCGCAAACCGAGAACTCGACAATGGCAAAGAATCCTTCCAAGTAATCACATAATTGTTAGTTAATTTATCCCCAAACTTTGAATTTGGTAGAGTACTTGATTTTCAACTTTGCAATTGTCTGGCTTCGTCAAAATGATGTCTCCTCGGCCAATTTCCGAGGATCGTCACCCAATTTACTCCAGGTAACCCCTACATTTCTGCATTCCCTTTGATTAATTTTATAAACCCTAATGTCTCAATGTTAAATTTCTGTTAATACTATGTGGGTACTTGTAATATTTTCTAGTTGTTGTTTGTTTGATGTTCTTACATTGTTTCATGACTTGGGTAGATTGAACTTTGAAGTCCCACATTCTGGAATTGTATTTTCAGCTGAAATCGTGTTGAAACCGTGTTTTGGTGGTTTTGTGTTATAGTATTTGTAATGGAGGAAGTTGGTATGAGTTTGAGCTCAAATGGGCACATGTGGAAGTGTTGAGCTTCTGATTCAGGTGGATGGATCATTCTTATGTAATGGCGAAAAATCACTGAGTGTTTTTGAGCTTGACCTCTTAGTAATGTAATCCTGTTGGTGTTACGTTATTAGGTGAGATGCCTTGGAGGGATTATTATCTGTGTAGTCATTGTGGGGAATGTATTCTAGATTATGTTTTGCTGTTCAGATTGCTTTAGATCAAGGTTAATATCAAATAAAATTGCTGCACGGTTTTCTAATGCCACTGTCTGAAAGAAAAGAATTGCTTCAGTAGGAACCTACTTGAGATGGGCTGTTATATGATATATATGTTGCTATATATATCATTGCCATGATTTATTTAGAGTAGTTAGTAGGGGGGTTCCTTGGGTTGTTTTAGCCTATCAGTCAATTGATTTTCTGTTCATGAAAATAGTAAGCGTAAAGCCCAATTCCCAACTATAGGAAGTGAGATTGGACTTTGGAGCCGTCTGTTTGAAAAGCTAAAAGGTGCAAGTTGTTGCTACTCCTTGACATTTTCCCTCTTTTAAGAACTGGCTTTGGAAACTAGTCTAGACGTTGTTACGAGGTTGCTCCTATGAACCACTCCTTGTTTATGATTGATGGCGTAAATATGAATGTCAGGTGATCTTCTTTAATGCTATCTTGGAATTATGGCTTGCGAGTTGAGGAATTCTTTGGTATTGTGAGAAGTCAGCTGGCTGTAATTTGATGTATGATGTTGTAGCTTTTTTTTTTCCTTAGGTGAAGGTAAGTTTTTTGAAATTTGAGTGCATTCTGCTGGAATTTTCATTTCCAATGGAGCGAAATAGATCACTCTTTGGTTTTAGATTATGATGAATCTTGGATAAAGCAAAATAGCTTGAACTGGGTGTACTTCGTATTATTGTGAAGTATTGGTCCTTGAATGTAATTTCCGGCTTTCAGTTTGGGTCATCCTAGTGTGTCTGTGTCGTCAACCTTGGGCTATGACTGTGTAAATATGACCCCTGTTCCTTGCTGTTTGTGCGAGCCCTTGAGGCATTTGGGAAATGTGTGTTGATTGCATTTCGATGGTCTGCTGTTTCTTCAGAGGGAAAGGTTAGGTGGACATGAGTAATTAAAAACATCTGTAGTTCTATGCAACAATCTAAACTTTATTAAATTGTGAGTTGGTTGTGTTTTTTTTTTTTTGTATTCAATGAACATTTGAGTCACTTTGTTGTCATTGCAATCGGCTCTGATAATATCTTCTGGTTTGCTTTCAAACAGGCAAAACCCTCTTCGCATCATTCATATAATAGGCAACTTCATGCGAATATGGTCAATCTATTCCATGTACTATTATCTTTCTCAGTCAGAAGCATCAGTTGTTTTATTTATCTTCACTTGTCTGGTTCCATCATCTATCATCTTTTTATCCGTGCAAAAACCATGGAGAGGAAGACCACTTTCTAATACTCAGGTTAGGAAATGAGGAAAAGAAGATTTAACTTTGCTTCCTTTGGATAACAGATATAACCTTTGATTTCTATTTGTTTCTAGGTGGTACCCGCCATGATAAATGGAGCCATAACAGCTCTGTACTTCATCCTGTGGGTAAAAGGGGTGAAGTCATGTGGCCCTCTTCGGTATGCTATCATTTACTCAGCATTCTATTCACTTTTTTTCCGATTAAAAACGTTTTTGAACTATAATCCTATGTTAAAATCTTGTATCCGAAGAAGTTTTGATTGTCAGTTATTGGGTTCTCTCAGTCTCAATCATGTCTGGATATCAAGTTAGAGCTTTCCGGTTGTAGGTTGTAGGTTGTACTTTGTAGGCTGTAGACGATAGATATATGTTAGCATTTACAAACAGTACTAGTGAAAGGTTGTGCATCGTTCTGCTTCTTCTTGCAGTCTTGTCTAGGCCATTGTTTGCATCACCTTTGCACTATGACCAAGATGACTAACTATTGCTATTGTTCAATTTTAGTGCGATTCTTGCTGAGTATTCTGGTGCTGTTCTTGGGGTACTGTCTGGAGTTTTGTATGGGCGTAGAGGTCATATTTGGAAGAAGGTAGCTCCAACCCACCCTTTGTCGTTTATCAGCTATTTTTTTCTGTCACTCATTGTAAATCAAATGGTTACTTCGACTTTCCAAGCATTTGGAACCCCGAATACAAATTTTATTTTAGCATTGTCTCTCTATGCACCAGCATATCCCTACTCCCTTTTCCCCACCATAGTTTGGTTTTTGAAATACCGGGGTAATTTTTTTTACTTTTTTGTAATAAGTAGATATAATATATACTTAGGAATACTAGGGTAATGTAATTCGTTTCTGTAGGAAAAAGCAATGCATCAAGAGTACTTGCTAATCTCTATTCATTGGCTTGAATACAATTATAACAATTTTTTCTTTATTTGAGTTAATTTTTAATTGATTAAAGACTTTCTGTGTGTGCTTGTTGATAGTGGAAAAATAAATTGTCTTCTTATCAGGTTGGTGGACTTGTTGCAATGCTGGCATCACTCTACTTCCTATCTCAAGGATGGGCCATGGCTACATATTCTCCTTTTTATATCCTTTATTTTCTTATGAGTTTTCCTTAGGGCTGGGGAGGAGGGATACCATTCTTTTTGTCTCGAAGCTTAGTGCTTAACTGCTTGGTGGTTTCTATTTATCAGAAAACTGTCGAACTCTTGAGTTTTAAGCTTGACCACGAATTACCATTCAGAGATAACCTGGAATCTGATGATCAGAAGGATAAGGTGTTAGGAATGAGGGAAATGGCGGTGCCTATGCTCGCTGGAATCTTATCTGCTTTCCGAAGAGTGATTACACGCCGTGTTTCAATTAAGGTGTCATTCTATTTTCATTTTGTTTTTATAACCCTGTAATAAGCTTCATTGTTTCTTACTATGAACTTGCAAGTGTCATAGAATCAACTTAAAAGGCGGCTTCATGCTATTACAATTGCTTCTGCTACATGCTTCATGTTTCCGGTTGCAATGTGGGACATAATATTGGTAAGTCAAAACCCCGTGGTTGTACAGTTTTTTATTTTTATTATGTTCTCTTCATGCCATTATTTTTGAGTTTTATTACATATTTTCTTTATTAGGATTATGTTTACTGTGTTCATTGTAATTCAGGGGACAACACCTGATAGCAGCAAAGAATACCCTATTTCCTTGTGGCCTTACATCAGCACCATCATATTTGGAGTTATATTGATCTTCTATATCGAGAATATCGCAGAAGAAAGGTACCTACTTAATTGTTAAGAAATTGACATTTGGTTTTGTAGCTCTATTTGTTATCTCCTATGGAGATGAGGAAAAAGTAAGAGCATTCATATTCATCAATTGGACCTTTGTGCGTTTAATGTTTTGCAAAATGCATTTATTTATTGCTCTAAGCAAGTTGGATTTGCCAATGATTCGATAACTTGTAAAATTCCAGTTCCCTTCCCAACTGCCATCGTAATAATAGTAGTTTGTTTTGCATTTTGTTCTTGGGCATCATAAGTCCGCATTCACAATCTTCCAATTTGTTTTTTTTCCTATCTTGATAGTAGATGCCTGATCATGTCCCTTACGTATGTTTGGAGGAATAAATAGGACTAATTTAACCTTTTGGTTTGTCTAGATTGCACATGGTGTTCTCATCTCCCAGACATCTTATGGTAGCTGGAGGATGTATCGTTGTGCTGGAGATTTTCTTCAAAATGGACTTCTCTTTAGCAGGATTCATTATTTGCTGTGCAATTTTGGGCTTTGGTATATGAAATATCTCCTCCTCGAAAGTTGAATTTTACATTTATACAGTATTATGCTTAGACCATATAAATTGGTCACAAACTTTTATTTTTCCTCCCCTTTTACAAATATGAGTGCATAATGACAGGAATATACGAGGCAACTTCGTTAGAGCGTACCAAGCGAGATACCCATCACGCTCCTGATCTTTCAGAGGAACCTTTTGATGACCAAATTCAGATGTCATCGCTGCCAACTTAAAAGTATGTTTACAGTCGATGTTTTTCTGTGTACATATGTTGATTGAGGTATGCGGTTTGGTAGTTTGTTTATGAACTCTTGATTACATGTGGTTGAGTTTCTTGCATGATTAAATTATTATAGCGAACACTGTGAAATTTTTCTTCTGCATATAGGGATAATGATCAGGAGTTGTGGTTTTTTATTTTTTATGTGCAAGGCGAGCCAGAGGTAGTTTTGATGCCAACGGGTTCACACTTCACACCCAGGTTATGAGTATTACCACTTAATAACTATAGCGGCTCACATTTGCGCTCAAGAGAGCCGTAAACCTGTTTAAAATTCTTAGTAGTGTGTATTGAACGGAATCATGAGGCCACAAGCCCACGAGTGCCACACCACATCAGCTATAAACACAATGTGTCTTCTGCACGGGGCGATTTCAGCTGGTAGGCTTTTTTAGGGTGGGGGGTTCTGCCACAGGTAGTCAACGGTGGGGTGTTTGGCTGGATCGTTTGATGTGGAGGGTGGCTTTGGGTTGGCTTTAACGATGGGGTGGGGGGAAGGTGAGGACTGAAAGTGTGTGTGTGTGAGGGTGGTTTAGTTTTTGAGTTGTATGAACTCGGCCAGAAAAGAACGTAAATCCTACAGAACACCGTAATAGGGAATACGTAAAGAACCAGTTGAGGCAGAGGGAATAAATAGACGGGACAGGGTATTACTATGTACTCTATCTAGTTATTCTTATTTCAGGTGGATGCCTTATAGCTGATCAGTCTTCTGCATCTGCAGCTGAGTTTCATTTTGCCTAGGCGAGTTTCAGAGATAGATGTTTTTCCAGAGGAATTCCCTCGAAAGCTTGAAAGTTCAGAACTAGAAATAGATTACAAAACTGCCAGAGTGTTGAATGCAGCAGTTCAAGGAACTACCCTATATGACAGATGCAGCACATGACGACTGAAAAATCGAAATCCTTTCATGATTGATTCCCATGAAGAATGTTGAAGACTTCATATTTCGTTTTTGTTTATGTTGTCTCCCAATTTTTTTGTATGCCAGCCATGAGCCAATCTCGTGTAACTTCCACCCTGTTCAACTATTGACCCACAAGTCATAATAGAGAATTTTGGATTTGCACCGATTTAAAATCGCTATTGCGATCAATGGTATGTTGTTTTTTCCAGTTTTTTTATGGAGAAAGATGAGGAGCGTCAGGATAATAAAATCCAAGGCACCATTAATGTATGAATGAGAACATGAGAACTTCATACTAACTTCCTCGGCATCTTCAGTCAATTCAGTTACATTATCAGATTAGTCTGTCATTATGCTTAGTATTTTTGGGATTGTTAGTCAATCGCTTAGTAATTGCATGGCTGATGATTCCAATGGGACAGAAAAGCAAGCACAGCGACACTGAATGTCGGGTCTCGACTTCATTCTCTAGACCATCCTGATAAACTTGCCTGTCAAGTGTCAACACAACATACATATTTGTAAGTTCGTAACTGATGTTTCTATCAAAACTGCACGTGACAAAGTTAAACTTGATAGACTGACCTTGCTGCAAAGAGATCCACCACTAACAAATGAATCCACGCTGATGCTAAAGTTGTCTCGTTGGAGAACATTTTCGCAATACCTTGCAGCTGGAAATCGACCATAAGATGCAAAGCACCATTCGAGGGGAAATAGTTAGTTTTGTGTGAGATTAACGCATACAACCAAGTTCATTTTACGGAAATATTTTACTTTTGTCTGATAGATGTGCCTGTCGTGTCAAAGTGTCACACACTGCTACAGTGAAGGGTCGAAGTAATGTAGTCCAAGAGTTTGCTAATCAAACTAACCTCGGGCAGCCAGTATTTACTCGCAAACATCAAGCCTATAGTGTCGGGTGTCCAAGAAAGCCAGAGAAGGTATGCGTACAGAAGTCCAAGACCAACATATGGCAAACTGCTTCTCATTGTTTTCTTAGTCTGCAGAATGTCAGGGAAATCATCAGCATTTAAATCCGGTAATCATTCCAACAAATCCCACCAAGGACAAACCGGAACATACGAGAAAAAAGACAGTCATGACAATAATTTCTACTAAGTCTAAAAAAAGCTCAGAGCAGGAAATTTACTAGTTCAGCTTTTGGAGCAGCGACCATGAGAGTATAAAATGGTAGGACAGCTGCAGTTCCTAAAGTAAATACACTACTTGCAATTTGAGAATTTGACAACCCTGAAATTACACCGAACCCAAAACTCGAGTTACCATCACTGAACTCCAAAGATATAGCAGCAAATGCAAGAGCAGTCCTAATTCCAATGGGGCAAAGACTTGTTATTCATAGCTTCGAAAAATGGTGGAATAAAACAAACTGAGTCACACAATGAACATAATGAGAAGAGATAGAGCTTTAATCAGTATAACATGACATGACCTGTGATACCAAATTTTGATATGGGTTGGGGATGGCTTACATGAATGACACACTCCCGAACTCTTCCGTGAAAAAATACATTTCTCCACTTTCGGTCCCCCTCTTAGGAAACACCAGTCGTGCTTTACTTCAGATCCCAGCTTATGGTGGCCGTACAATTTAGTACCGAACCTTTGAGGACTGAGAGATAACCATGTGTCTGGTCCGGTTTTATACTGATGTTTATGCATTACTCTGCGGCAATGAATCTAAAAAAAACTCGACTGTATAAGATTTTCCGAACTTACTATAAATTACATAAACGGTCAAACAACAATCTGAGATATTGTGGGAAGATAGCAATTAGCAAGTTCAAGTAAAGTTGCCAGTGATGAACTGGAGTATCGAACTTGGAAGTTTTTCGCATCTTTCATTCGCATATATTTACAAAAAAAAGTCGATCTCATGTGGGACAGTCTCATATTAATACAAAAGTTTTAGATTCATACACTGATACTCTACTATCAAAAATGCTCATTAGGATGAGCAGTAATTTAGAAGTCTGCAGTTTACTTGACTGAAATTATTTGCGACTGCCATAAAACATATTCTCTCTTTGACTTGTTTACCTTTAATTTTGGCACAATGATCTCAAGGATGAGGAGGGACCATTTGGTACTATTATTATTGAGCAAATGGACAATAGGTTATGTAGACGATCAAATCACACATAAATGAAATAGGTAAATAAATGACTGGGTGAACACTTTTGTTCCGCCACTGTACATAATTATAAACTTGCGAACAAATATAGCTAAGTAAGATGAAATGATAGCAACAAAACCCGAAATTATGAAATGAAAAGTGAATTCATGAATGATATGAAATAATGCAAGAAATGTGAAAAATGAGTGAGTACCTTGGGGATGATCATGGGAGAAGCAAAAGAAGAAGATAAAGCCATAATTGATAAGAAAAATGGCAAGTAAAGTGAAATAGATGGGCAACAAAATTGAAGAATGACGACTTTATAATATAAGATTGGATTGACATCATCATAATATAATTCAATAATTCATAGTAAAATGTTAGGAAATGATGAAGTGTACCTTCCATTCAAGGAAAGGTAAACAATAATAATAAGAGGGATTATGTGAAGTAGTTGGTCCCCTCCAGATGTCGCGCGCATTCCTCATTTTTAAGTTGGGACGTTATTCACCAGTGATTTCATGTGTCACCAACTCATCACTCATCACTCATCACTCATCACTCATCACTCATCACTAACACAATTTCCCATCTCACTTTTACTTTGTTTTATTTATTGGCTTCCTATTTTTGTGCTCTTCTAACTATTTTTTTTTTTTTGCTTTGTTTTAGGTCTTACTTGCTTCTTGATCAGATTGATTTTATAAATTACAATTTTGATGCGATATAATTCATAGGTCTAGGCTTCATCGGATCAGACAAAAGATCCAAAAAATAAATTATGGGGACGAGGACAAGACCAAACACCTTTTGATGAAACCAAATTTTTAAGCATGGTCTGTCTTACATTGAAATGGACCAAAAACTATGATGTACCGATAGTTAATATACGTTTATGTTGACTCACTTACATAAAAGAGTCATTATACCCCAACTCAACCCGCTAATGTCGTGTCATCTTGTGTCGTGTTTTCATGTCGTACGTGTCATTGTTTGCAAGCTCTGACCGGGTCTATAAGAAATCGATACGGGTCACTCCAGGGCTAATGATTTGCTCAGGTCCATTTTTACGGTTTGGACATAAACTTGCTCAACCCTATATCGAACCAAGAATAAGGTTGTTGTATTTTGTACAACATAATTAAAATTACTAAATAAATGAGGCGTTACTCATTCGGAGATTTTTTAAAGGCGACCTCATACTAATTTATTGAGAAATATTTTGCAAATTGTATTAAAATGATATCAAAAAAATGATAAAATGGGTTCAAATTAGTTTAAAATGGTGCACTAATAAGAATGATCACTCTCTACATTAAAATCAAAACATTTTTAGCTCATTGCGAAAACTTGTAGTAAATAAAAGTCACTTTGAGTTAATAATAAAAGGTTTTGAAAAATACATACAAATCTACGAAAAATATAACTTCTCAATAAATTTGACAAATATCTCTCGTAGTCTCCCAAGCATTTGCGTTACTCAAAGAAAAAATAAATTAATTAATCATTTTTATGTGTACACATAAATATATCAAAGTTGGTTGGTATTAGTGATAAGGACTCTCATCTTTTAAACAAATGATTAAGGATTCAATTCCTAATTCTTACGAATGAAAAAACCAAACTTGAAAGGGTCTACCCATTACGTAGCCTTCAGTATCTCGAAAGAGATTTCCCTAGCGGTTGGTAAAAGAATGAAGACGCTCTTATAAAGTTGAGGGAGTAAATCCAGTGGACCATTTTCTTTATTTTAGCCTTATGTTTAAATATTGGACGATAATGTCTTCGTATTTGCATTTCGTGGTAGTATATGACTATATGAGTATAAAAGTCATTAACATTTTTTTCTTTGTTATAAAATGGAGAGAATTATAAGAGAAGAAAGTAGAGAGATAATCAGTTGTATCTATTATTATGAGATCAATGTTTCTATTTATATACATACAAGATATGGAGTAATACAATATAATAATATATACAA